>JARHVA010004298.1:205000-520000 GCA_037957365.1 Torreya grandis
GAGTCTGGGGGAGTCAGGACAGAGGCAGGGATAACAGAACTAATAAATAATAAATGAGAAAGAAATGAAATAAACAGAATAATACTTACCTGGCAGAAGACGCGATGAAAGCCATGGTGTGCAGATTGGTTGATGCCGAGAGTGTTGATGTCGTAGTGTTGATGATTGCTCGGGGTTCGCAGGTTGATGGAGGAATTCGCAGGTTGGTTGCTCAGCGTTTCGAATAGCGTTCGGGATCTTGTCTCGAATGGTTGGCAGAGGTTGATGAAGGCGGGGGACGGGGACGGTACCAGAGATGGTTCGTCAACTGTTTCGGGAAACCGAATGGTAACTGATAACGGACAAGGGGAAGGTGACCGACGTCGGCAGGAGTGCCAATGTCGACTGATAGGTGACCGACGTCGGTGACATCGGTCGGGTAAAGACCGACGTCGGCAGATGCATAATGGGGATAGAGTCTACCTTTAGCTCTGTGTTCATTTTTACATGCTGCCAGGGTCAAGGTTGGTGGAACAAGTGATCGGCAAGGGTTCAATAGGCGAAGAAGAATAAGACGGGGAATGACCAGGGGAGTCGACACGATTTTGGTGTCTACATTTGCCCCTTTTTGTCTTGTTGGTTGTTCTGGACGAACTGCAAGACAAAAACAGGAGGGATTGCCCCAGGTGAGGGATAAGGTTGATTTCGTCTTGTTGGTTGTTCGAATGAATTGCAAGACAAAAATAGGAAGCGAAATGCCCCGAGTAAGGATGAGGTATTCCCCCTCAAAGCAGGAGGTGAGGGAAGGGAACCGGGAATCGGGTGCTGATTTGATAAAGAGCGGATGAAAAAGGGGTGAGGGTGAACGCTGCAAAGGTCGTGATTGCGCGCATACCACTGCACGAGATGGTCAGGCCAAAGTGTCGCAGGTCAAGGGTCGAGGAGTGCCAAAATTGAAGTAACCGGGCCCCAGCATTTAGTCGTCTACTGATCGGGTCACTCAATCTAAGCTGAAGCTCCAAATGGGTCATCGCGTTCCAGGTATCCCAGGCTCAGGAAGTGCTCCTAGAAATGCAAAAAAGTCACAAGTAGTAGGGATCAACTGGCTCACAATCCTACACTTGTGAAGGGTCAAAAAAAGTCTGCGCACAATTCTGCTAACCAGTCATGAGGTAGCATACATGCAAAAACAACCAAGGCAACAACGTCTTGGAAGTGGTCGAGGTCGGAGGAGATAGGCATGATCTCCAATGGTTGGTGGTCGATGGATGGATGAATGGACGAAAGGATGCGGCCGATCTAACCCCAGAAGACCCCATGTCAACTGAGTGCTGCCTACATAGCCCTGGTGATAGGGCCTCAGGCCGATGTAGTTCTCCCTAGAAGGGAGGAAGGGTCAAAAGGATAGTGAGGAAAAAAGATGTTGCAGCCTTTTCCAAATGGTGTATTCTGCAACATTGGTTGAGGGGTTTTTCATCCCTAGCAATATCCCATATGCGTGATGGATGTATGCTAAAAATGAATTGAAGTCTATTTATGCTTCAGCAAGTATTGGTTTATGCTTAACATAAATTGTGGCGGGTCAATAGTTTCCGTGTGTATTGGTGTCCATAGAAACTAGGGTGAATAGGCAAGGTCATGTTGATGGTCTGAAAAGAGAGTTGAGCTGAGTTGATTGACAAGTGATGAAGGTGAATGTGACCAAAGTGCAGAAGAAGTGAAAAGCATATTGCTCTTTCATTGACAAGGACCAAAAATAAAGCATAGATAGGGGTTATGAGAACCAAGAGCCCCATTCATGCGTGACATCGTTGACCATAGTTATGTTAGAGCGGTAATCGAATCACTTAGACATTAAAGTGAGCTCGAAGTCCCTTGAGTAGGTAATAGGAGGAGGAAAGAGGGTAACCCATTTTAAGAGCAGAGATAACTGTGCCCCTTTTTATAGGAGACCCTGAGACAACTACAAGCCAAGTCTGTGACTCATTTTTTTTTTTGGCGCAGACTGATCAATGCGGGAAGCCTGCATAGAGATGTCATTTGCTTGGTGGTCAGGTTGTGAATCTAATCAATGCGGGAAGCTTCGAAAATAATGTTGTTTATTGCCAGAGTAGTCATAGCCATCCTTCGAGGGAGTGGTCTAGATTTTTGTTTAATATAAAGGCTTTAGAATAGCTGTCCTTCGAGGGAGCAGTCTATTTATTACAGCAATGATAGTACAGCTGTCCTTCAAGGGAGCAGTCTATTTTTTTTATTTTGATATTGATATAGTGACCATGGATATGTTTTGACATCTTGATTTGTTTTGATAGAAATGTGAGTCATGGACAAGACGGTAGAAGGTCAAGGGCTCCCTTTTATTAAGACTAAGCATCCATATATCATAAAAGGGTTATAGGAGTTGTTAAGAGGAATAGGGTTGAAAGGAAGTAGGACGAAGAGGACGGGGATTGCTCAAGGGACGAGCTCAAGTTAAGTGTCAAGTGGACGAATACTCGACTAGCAGTAGAACGGTCGCAGATGCAATGCATTAAGAGGCTCAGGGTCTGGGCGTCCATCAAGAGAAGACAGACGGTAAGTCCCTGATCCATACTTGTGCGTGATAATAAAAGGTCCGAGCCAATTAGGAGCAAACTTGCCCCATTTGCCTCTTTCCAGATTGGTCAGGCATTGATTGATGAGTGGACGTGAAGTTGGTTGATATGGTTGTTGATTGATCGAGGCTGGTTGAATATTTTGATAAAAAGGTTGGGTCGAATGTTTTGATAAAAAGATTGGGTCGAATGTTTGGTTGAGATTTGGTCATTTGATAAGTGGTCAATGGTTGGTCGAGGGTTGATTGGTTGGTATTTGGTCTTTGGTTGGGTCGAATGTTTGGTTGAGGTCGGGTTAAATGTTTGGTTGCTGGTCTGGTTGAGGTTAAGTTGAAAGAGTGATTGATATGTGGTCGAGACTGTGTTGAAAAATTGGTCGAAGTTTGGATGAAGGTTGAGTTCCCCCAGCGGCTAGGGAGAATGTTTGATAGATTGGTTAAGGTCGATTGAGGTTTAGTGGTCAGATGGACTGTGTTGATGTTGAATAAAGGGGTTAAAGGCAGCGAAGGGACCCTAGTCTGTTGTGGGGATCCTGATTTAGATGACGAGGTTGGAGAGGTATGGGTCGGTGTTGATAATTTGTCAAAGGGAGGGTCAAGAGGATCCTTGATAAGAAAGGAATCCTTTTTCTGGTGGTGATGAATGACAGCTTTAAGAGCGCAACAATGCTCGGTGTCATGTCCCGGAGTGTGATGATAGTGGCAGAATGTAGAGTTGTCGAACCAAGATGGCCTTGATCCGAGAGTTGATGAGTGGGATGGTGTTGAAGGTTTATTGATAACGTGGTCGAGAAGAGAGGTGTCATTCCCCAAACATTGGCGAACGATGACCTTGAGGGCATGACAATGCTCCGTGTCGTGCCCAGGCGTGCGATGATACGCACAAATGCGAGTGTCATCGAACCATGGTGGTTTTGGTCCGAGAGAGTGATATGGTCTAAGAGGTGGGAGATAGAGACGAGAGGACTGCAACAATTGCCGTAAGAGCAAGGCGTATGAACCTGATAACGGGTCGGGATGTTTTATTGTAGAGAGGGTTGGTGACATTGGTTTGGGAGGCGTAAGAGGCGTTGGTCGATGGTTTGAAGGAGGTATAAGTCTGACGGGTTGATAGAATAATGGAGGTGACTTACCTCTGTGAAATATGGGAGTGGGAAGCACTCCGAGTAAAGTAGACGGATGTGGGCCCAAGATTGAAGGTAATGACGAAGGTGGGGGAGGAGTCCTCTGGTGTGGTTTAGTAGCCTTCTTTGGTTTGGGTTGAGGGCCACCTTTGTGCGAGGCGAGATTAGATGTGGGGCGAACACCAAGAGGTTTAATCTCTTTGGGCATGATGGACGCCTGCGTGGGTTTGGACTTAGATGTGGACGGTTTTTCTCTCAATGGAGAAGGGATTAAAGGTGTGGGATTTTTAAGAGGAAAGAGCTCTGGAGTAGTCATGGCTTTTGTGTGTGGTTGGGGAGTCAAAAAGGTATGATCGTCTATAGATGATAATAAGGATGAAGGTGAGGCAACTGGTGTTGATGTGGTCAAAGCGTCCTCCAATATGGGAGAAGTCGATGGAGGACAAGTGGGAGAAGAAAGTTCTTCACCCTGTGGAGGAGGTATAGGGGAAGAAAGGTCTTCCACCTGTGAAAAAGGTTGGTCAGGGATAAGAGAAAAGATAGTGTCGACCGTGTGTATATCATGGTCTTGAGGGTCATTGATTATGGTTTGGACGTTGTCTTGAGTAGGCGGGTGATTAGAAAGAGGTTGTTTGAAGATGCCAAGGTTTTGGTTGGGCGGTGCATTCAGGTTATCCAAAATAAGATTCCCCTTGTCGAGCATGTCCTGGACGATATTTTTGAAAGTTTGACAGTGATCCGTGTCATGGCCTTTGACACGGTGATAGTTGCAAAAGTGATTCTCCCTGTACCATGCAGGGATAGGTGTTGAGGGGTCAAATTGATGTGGTCGGATTGGAGGGAGATCGAGGACCCCCTGCTTGACGAGTTTATCCAAGACAGAGGCATATGACTCCCCAATTGGAGTGAATTGATGCTGTATGGATTGACGTTGAAAATGTTTATTGATGTAGTCTAATGTTGAAGATGATGGTTGGTTAGTTATTGTTGAAGATGATGGTCTAAATATGATAGTGTTTGCCGACCCCTTGGATTGAGAGTGGGCAGAAGAAGGTCTGGAAGAAGAATGGTCATTGTTAGTATTACACAATTTGACCTTATCTTCTTCAATGGCGCGGAGTTCAAGCTTTTGGGCCATGGTGAAGGCCTCGTCAAAAGTATGGAATGTTTGAACCCGCAAGGTGGACGAGATGTGACTGACACATGCTCGAGAAAAGAGCTCAATGAGCTCGGGTTGAGGCAAGGAGAAGGAGAGCTGATTAATCAAGCTTCTCCAACGGGCGACAAAATCGGTTATTGATTCGTCGTCAAATTGCCTGATGGAGTAAAGGTCTGTGATTGAGACTTGTTTAGTGATATTGATAGAAAAATGGTCAACGAATAGTTGGGCGAGTTGAATGAATGAAAAGATAGAATGTCTGGCAAGAGAACTATACCAGTCAAGGGCAGGGCCAGAAAGCGACATAGGGAACGTGCGTAAAAGCAACGCATTGTCGTGGGCGATAAGGTAACAGGCATGTCTAAATGCCCGTAGATGTTGTTGTGGGTCTTCCTTACTCTGAAAGCGAGTGAATTTAGGAAGCTCCCAATGGTTGGGGTATGGTCGGATAGGGACAGAAGGGTGGATGGGCTCGCTGCAAACTTGTTCATATGACAAAGTATTGCTTGAACCAGAGATAGAAGCTTCGAGACTGGACATTTTATCCATCAGCATCTTGATAAGATCTGCTGACGGATTGGCAGGTTGAGCGCCCCCTAGGTTGTAAGGCGCTTGGAAGAGGCTAGAAGAGGCGTGCGACATAGTCGGTTGTACAATGTACGGATGACTAGTCGCAGGGGCGGAAGTAGAGGCTAAAGGTGATTGCGTTATGAAGGTCGAAGGCATAGGCTGACTAGATACCGCCAAAGGAGGTTGTGTGATGGCATTGACAAAGGGTGAGGTAGGCACTCCTGCATATATAGGCGCAAGAGTATGAGGGGTCGAGACAATCAAGTTCTGATATGATGTAGAACTTGGTTGAATTACAGGTGGTTGAGGGGGTAACGAAACCCCGGTGGAGGTTGGTCTAAAAATAGACAAGGAGGTTGAACTTTGCGTACAAGCCATGGTCGGGTTAATGGTTGAGGCGAAAGGTTGAGTCGTAAAAGGTTGGGTGGCGAACGGTGTTGATGTCGTCGCCACGTTGTTCGAAAGGTCCCGCATTGGTTTTCTTGCGAGATAGTTTTGGAGGGCTGCGGTATTGAGGTCCAAGAATCTTGCAAAGTCTTGGTCCCCTTCTGGGATGATAGGCGTCTGGGTTGGAGATAGTCTAGTAGGAATTCTTTCGGTCTTCGAATAGAACTCCATTATATGATTGGTTGTAGACGGGGTAGGCGAAAGCGATTGATGGCTAGCGTGGTCAAGAAGAGCCTTGGTTTGACTACGTGTCAGAACCATTCAAGGCAAGAAAGAATGTCCTCACAAACTCAAACAAGCAGATAAGAACTAAAAAGATGAAGACACAAGCAGATCCTAAAACCCTAGAAGTAAATTTTTAGGATTATAGTGGCTTATGCCTTAGAATATGTGTTTGGGGAGATTGGCTGAAAAATGGGTCCTAGAAGAAGCAGTCTATGGATGGTTTCAAGTTTTGTTATGGTGCTCAAGAAGTCTGTGTTAGGGTCTGGTATGCGGCCTGGTGCTAAGGAGCAAGCTCCCCTCACTTCACGATTCCAGTGGTTAGCTGGTTTCGCTTAGCCAAGATATACCTCGCCTAGAGATTATACTCCGCCAGAGAACGGAGTGGGCTTCCCCCTTGGTGATGAAATCCAAGTAGGGTCACCGGGACGGGTAAGGTATCCGCTGGGGGATGAAATCCCAGTCGGGCCTTGTCTCAGGTAAGTTTTATGTTTGTTTTGTGCAGGTGGTTTGGTCGTGTAACATCAAGTGATCTAGATTAATTCAATATGCGGTTTAATTACTATGTGTGGTCTAAAAGATGCAGGCAAACAGAAATGAATGCAAAGTGTTTTAATGTCCAAGTCGAAATGTTTGTTCGTATGAAGACGAATGGAGAAAGAGTCGAAGAATATGAGTTTTAGCTAGTCTAGAAGTGCAAGAAAGAAAGAAATGTTCATTTTAGTTCTGCTTATGATGTTGTTTAAGAAGAGACGAAAGGAGGCGAAAAGGAAGAAACCTAATGCACCTAAATGAACGAAAGAAAGAAAGAACCCAAGGAGGACCTAGGGTCCCACCGGGCGTGCCAGAATGTTTCTAAGCAAAATTGCTTTCTACATTCAAAGAAGAAATAAGAAACTGAAAGATGGTCAAGGCTAGAAGTACCTGATAAAGTCGTGCGCACCGAAATCAGACGTTGAAAGATTCTCCTCTTTTGCTGTGGAGGAATGACACCTGCGAAGAAAAGGCTAAAACAAGGAAAAACGTTAGTCAAAGATAGGGTGGGTTGTCAGGCGAACGCCCGATCCCGGAAGTATGAAGACTCCCTAGAAGGATATCAACCCACTGATAAAAAAGAGCAGAATATTGGATGAAAGTAGATGATAATGATAGAAATAAATGACAGAAAAATAAAGAGCGTACCTGATATGCAGCACTGTTCTGCACAGTCTCCGGCGTCAGTTTCTGTGGTGCCGGCGTCGGTTAAGGAATGTGCCGACGTCGGTTAATGTGCCGTCGTCGGTCGGGTAGTGACCAGCGTCGGTAGGGGCAGGTTCTAGGAAAGTCTGGACAGGTTCGGGACAGGGTCTGGGAGAGTCGGGACAGCGCTGAACAGAGTCGAGACAGGGTCTGGGAGAGTCGGGATAGGGTCTGATAAGGTCAGGGTAGGGTTTTGGATAGAGTCAGGACAGGTTCTGAGAGAGTCTGGGGGGTTTTGGACAGAGTCGGGACAGGGTCTGGGCAAGGTCGGGTCGGGTTTTGGATAGAGTCTGGGGGAGTTGGGACAGAGGCAGGGATAACAGAACTAATAAATAATAAATGAGAAAGAAATGAAATAAACAGAATAATACTTACCTGGCAGAAGACGTGATGAAAGCCATGGTGTGCAGATTGGTTGATGTCGAGAGTGTTGATGTCATAGTGTTGATGATTGCTCAGGGTTCGCAGGTTGATGGAGGAATTCGCAGGTTGGTTACTCAGCGTTTCGAATAGCATTCGAGATCTTGTCTCGAATGGTTGGCGGAGGTTGATGAAGGCGGGGGATGGGGACGGTACCAGAGACGGTTCGTCAACTGTTTCGGGAAACCGAATGGTAACTGATAACGGACAAGGGGAAGGTGACCGATGTCGGCAGGAGTGCCGACGTCGGCCGATAGGTGACCGACGTCGGTGACATCGGTCGGGTAAAGACCGACGTCGGCAGATGCATAATGGGGATAGAGTCTACCTTTAGCTCTGTGTTCATTTTTACATGCTGCCAGGGTCAAGGTTGGTGGAACAAGTGATCGGCAAGGGTTCAATAGGCGAAGAAGAATAAGACGGGGAATGACCAGGGGAGTCGACACCATTTCGGTGTCTACAGAAGTGTCCTTCTATTTGGCATCTAAGAGTCCCCCACAAAGATATCTACCCTTTAGGGTACTTCAATGGCCTTTGCCTTAGAAGTCTCTCGCGGCCTTTTCCTTAGCAGACTATTTCTCAGGCTTTCTCCTCGAGTATTTTCCTGCGAACAAAAAGTCTGTAGAATTGTTCCATTTGAAATATCCATGAATTCCTTCAAGATTTCCTCCCGCGACTTCTCTGAATTCTTTCAAACTTTTTGTCTGAAGGAATTCCTTCAGACAAAAGTTTGAAAGAATTATGACTATCTGCCTTAAACAATTTTTTTGAAAGAATTTACCTTTGCTGCCTTCTTTGAAAATGACCCTTTCGAAGGGTGTTTTTGTCGACCAAGTGCCCTCCATAAGGGCACTTGTCCTTTGGGAGGCTTCTTTTAATTTTTGCATTTGAACCATTCCTTTGAACTATTTGAGTGAACTGCTTGGTTGAACCAAGCTGTTGAACCGTTTGATTGAACCAACCATTGAACTACTCCATTGAACCAAGTTGATGAACCACTTTGGTGAACCACTTCATTGAACCAAGGCAATGAACCACTTGGTTGAACCAAACATTGAACCAAGCTGATGAACCAAAATGGTTCAAGCCAATGGTTCAATCTGATGAACCAATTGAATGAACCAAGCCTTTGAACCAAGTGGATGAACTGAGCATTGAACCACTTGATTGAACCTACCTTTGAACCATTTGTTTAAACCAACCGTTGAACCAAGTTTTGGTTCAATGGTTCAAACAAAACCTTGAACTGACTGACGAACCATTTGATTGAACCAAATGATGAACTAAAGCATTGAAACAAAGTGAATGAACCACCCGAGTGAAACAAAGCATTGAACCGATTGGTTAAACTTTAAACTCATTGAACCTTTGAACCAAAGTGGTTCAATGGTTCAATGGTTCAAGCCTTCTTTTCTTAGATGCTTTTTGATGGAGATTTTTGATTGAACCAAGGCACTAAACCAATCCTACAGAGTCTATAGAAACCAAGTCTATAGAAATCAACCTGTGAAGTCCTTTGAACTTGGCTTGCAGAGTCCATAGATTTTCTCTTCCTACTGAGTCCGTAGATTCAAGCCTATAGAGTCCATAGATTTAAGCCTATAGAGTTTGTAGATTTTTGAGAAGCTTGAAAAATGAGAAATTTGAATGCCAAGGACAAATTTTGAAAAGGGAGGATTTTGGTCTGTAGAACCAGAATAGTTCAAATGTTGTCCCAAAAATGAGTGATAATTTTTGGGGGATAACACTTATCAACCAAAATTATATATTCTTTCTTTCCCCATGATTCCACTATCTTACTCTAGCTTAGGATTTTAGGATTAGAAGTCTCTTTTTGAGGTGGTGGGGATGTAATGTGAGAGGGAAATGAGGGATTGAATTCCACTTCCTTTGTTGCTAAAATGGACTACTACATATGCATAATATCCAACTTAATTTACCTATCAAGATTAGCTATAAAAATAAGGTTTCTCCTTTCAAATCTCTCTTTCAACTAGTTGGGAAAAGGATGACTTTGTGTAGTCATATAAAATGTGAAAAATGGTAAATTGAGTATGGCTTGTGACACCTAACCCATAGGTCCCTCTTGCTTACTCTCATGACCCTCATAAGCATCTTTTCATTAATTTCTAGTCATCTGTAACCTTCTATACTTGATCCTAGCTCAGTCAGACTACTCTTTCCATGAGACCCCTAGGTCCCATTATCTAAAGAATATAGCACCCAAATTGTACTATAATGTTGGGCCATCTAGTTTCCACTTTTGAATCTCTTATCTAAGTGCATCTTTACCTCCAACAGTCAATTATTTCTAGTTTTTATCCCCCTTCTTGTCAGCCTAATGTGAGCACATTTAATCCATGACCAATAGATCCCTATAAAAGCCCATTCAAATTTCATTTGGAAAGGGTTGGCAATTATTACAAAGAAAGAAATAATACTAAGATAATCTTCCCTATCTCTGCATACAACCAACCAATATAATTACAAGCTTATTCAAATATTTATACCAGACCCTAACCACCTCAATCACATCCAATTTTATCATTTTTCATCTTTATACACACTATTACACAAAGCACATCAAGTGGGAGAACTACATATGGCTTGATCCCTCTTTAGAGTATTGGTATGTAGGAAGCATGCCCACATAAGGAGTGTGGATACATGTTTAGTGAATATTAAACACACTAACCCAACCCCCTCTTTCTTAAATATTGGTCAAAGCATAATGGAGTCTAGGGTTTGAAGAAAAATATTCTCTATAGGTAATTCCATGGACATCTAATAGTCAAAACTTCACAGGTAGGGTCACACAGACACAATGAATAAAACCCAAAAAGCTTAGACCTCTTGGACAATAGTGGTATAAGAGGAATATAGAACCAAGCCCTAGGGTGTCCTATTTTGGTACTCCTATACAATCATAAAATGAAGGCCAAATTTTGATTTATGATAGTGTCCCAGTCCAACCTAGTAAATTTTTGACTCTGTCTCAGTCATCTCAGTCTGTTTCCAGCTAAGTCTTATTTTCTCTCCTTTATTTTTACTTTTAGAAAGGTTAAAATTAAAATCAAATAATACAAATTAGTAGCTTAATTATTGCATATTTATTTATTGATTTCCTATTCTAGGCCTTTAAATAAATTATAAATAATACACCAATATTCCCAAAATTGTTAAATCATTTGGTGAACCTGAATTACTTTGAACATGCATAAAAATCCTAGAAACTCTAGGGTAAATTTTCTACTAATTTTTCCTATATTTTTTGATTTTTTACCTGCATAATAAAATCATAAATTAGGATTAAATTTTAAATTTTGTAGTAATTTTAAAATAATTTTCTTTCAAACCCTAGTTGCCCATACTAGGTCTTGATATTTTCTCAATATTTTTCCTATAATGTTTTGATTTTTTACTAGCATATTAAAATAAGAAATTCAATTCAAATTTTAAAATTCAAGAGCAATTTTCAAAATAATCATATTTCAAACCCTAAGTTTCATTTACTATGTCCCATTGCTTCTTGAGGTATCATCTTACATCTAAACTCAGATTGCACATTAAAGAAAAAAAAGGGTCTCACTTATATCCAAATATTTATTACATTTCTTGTAAATAATAAAGAGACCATACTTAGTCCTATCATGTACATTAATGATGAAGTTTACCATATGTTAGTACAAAGCTTCATTATTTGCATTTCATGCTTACTTTTTATAATAAGGGATGATATTACAACATTTATTGCTAAAAATTCACAATATTTCAATATTCCTTTTGCATACTCTCTCTCACTCATTCAAAATAATTTCCAACTCCATTTTTTTAAACATGTTAGAAATGTTATGTTACATGTCATATTTTTATATAAATTTGTGCACAATTTCATGTTCTCTACCCCTTGCTTTCTATCTCTCATGTGTACCAATTTTCAAGTTTATCATGTTGAACACATTAGAAATGTCATAGTACATGTCAAAAAAAGGTATGCAATTGTGCACCAATTCATGCTCTCTATCCCTTGATTTCTATGTCTCATGTAGAATTTTTTTCAAGTTTATCATGCTAAACACATTATAAATGTCATACTTTTATATAAATTTGTGCACAATTTCATGTTCTCTACCCCTTGCTTTATATTTCTCATGTGGAATTTTTTTCAAGTTTATCATGCTAAACACACTAGAAATGTCAGAGTACATGTCAAAAAAATTTATGCATTCATGCACCAATTCATTCTCTCTATCCCTTGTTTTCTATCTCTCCTATGGAATGTTTTTTAAAAACATATTAATGTACAACTTATCACTCACATTTCATGAATTTCATGTATTTCATTCCACATTCATGATTTCTACCTACATGCATATAACTCATTAGCTAATTTTGAGTATATCCTTATCACTACAAGATATAAGAAAACACTATCAATTATATCTATCCCTCATCCCTTCAAAATTGGTACATCATTCTATTATCCTGCACCTACTACCAACTCTATGCCGATAGTAGATCAAGCGGTCCACACTATCACCCAAGTTTATGAAGATAGGTAGGTTGATTACACCCATGGCTATAGCTTATCACTCAGGTTAACACCCCTTTAGATACGATTTCTATTCTTAGACTCATTCAATGATTTTATGTTTACAAAGATGTGTCGTATGCAACACTTCATAATACTAGAATTCCCATTTCTATCGAACCAGCTTATGTTGCATCTATCCTCAACACAATGTAATACACTAAATAACATATTTCCTTTGAGAAAGAGGATTCAACACCATAACACATCATTGAAAAACATATACCTTGGTATATTCAATTGAGAATTAATGATGTGAGGGTAAAATGAGTATTATTTGGTAACAGTTTAGGACTCAACATTTTCAACACTTATTTTCTTAAATGTCTTAATATACAACCTCAAGATCTAGACCATTCTAACCTGAACATCAAAGGTTTTGAAAATATCCCATAGAAAGTTGTGGGTCAAATAACACTCAATATTAGATTAGGGCCTAAGACACTTCTAACTACTTTCCAAGTCATTCCCAATAACATCAACTATAATTTATTGCTTGGTTGGCCTTAGATTCATGATATGCATGCAGTCCTTTCTACACTTAATTTTGATCTAAAATCTAGTCACAAAGGCTACATATACACATGCCCAATAGATAAAAAAACCTTTTACATACTACCAGGTTGTTAAAACTCTAGAGAATTATATTTGACACTTTAATCTTAGAAATACACCTACATAACCTATTATTTATAGTGTACCCTAAGACCATGCAACACATCAAAAAAATCCAAGTTATGTAATAACACTGACACTAAATCACTAGTTTACCTCTCCTTTTTCACTTAAATGTCTTAATAAGATGGGATATCATGGAAAAGGTCTTGGAAATCATGAATAAGGAATCATCAATCCTATCGAGGCATCTACACAACATGGAATGTAAGGGCTAGGATATCAGCTTACCCATCTTCATAATAAGATTTCTTCCACCACTTCAAAGCATATAAAGTTTTGTGTACCCACTACACTGATAGAACACACCATTAATCATAATTCAACCTTATCATTGATCTATCTCGATCTCATTGATGACACAATTTCACCAAACATGTTGACAATAGATGAATTCTCAATCGATGAATCCCTCCTAAAATTTATAGGAGCATATGAGGAATTTCCATCTTGCTATCATAAAAATATATTTCCTCATCACACAAATGCCCACACATACTTCAGATAAAGTCTAGATTCTCCCCAAGACATACCAATTGATTTAGATGATACTATTCCTACCACTCCCTACACACTTGATCATTCTACATTACTTAATGAAGAAATAATTAATTTCAATTTTGGAATTGATCATGATCCCTACATATTCTTATTAGCCATTGCCCTATCAAAGGAATAAGATATAGATATTTGTCAAAATTTAATAGATTTCTCAAAATTCTTTGATTGGTCTTACTCAGATATGCCACAAACTGATACATCTACAGTAGTCCATTAGATTCCCTTATACCTAGATTCCAAACCAGTTAAGCAAAAAAAATTCAAAATGCATCTTAAGGTGGCTCTCTTAGTCAAAGATGAGATCCAACACCTCTTAGATGCTAACTTAATTTGACCATTAGCACACCTTGAATGTATTTCCAACATAGTCCCTATAGTAAAACCTAATGGACAAATTTAGTGTTGTTATGATTATTGAGATTTAAATAAAACATGCTCAAAAGATGATTTATCCTTTTCTAATATCATCATGATCATTGATTCCATAGTTGGGTATGAAATGTTATCATTTATGGATGGTTTTGTTAGATATAACCAAATCAAGATCACTGAAGAAGATCAAGAGAAAATATCTTTACAATACCCTAGGGTACATTTTATTACATTGTCATGCCTTTCAAATTAAAAAATGCTAGAGACACATATCAACATACCATGACACATATATTCATGATTTGATTCACCATACTATCAAGGATTATGTCAATGATATCTTAGCTAAATATAAATAATTACAACATCATGCTATCAATTTATGAAAGATATTTCAAAGGCTTAGGCAATACAATGTCTAGATTAAATCCAAAGAAATGTGTATTTGGAGTCATATTAGGCAAACTCCTAGGTTTCATTATTTATTGGCATGGCATAAAGTTTGACCCTAAGAAAGTCAAAGCAATTATATATATGCCACCTCTCATGAAATTAAAATAACTTTAATCCCTACAAGGTAAGATCAAAGCAATCCACCATTTTGTATCTCAACTTGCTGATAAAACTCAGTCATTCACTTGATTATTAAAGAAAGATGCAAAGTTTGTCTAGATCAATCTTGTCAAAAAAGCTTTGATACAATCGAGAAATATCTTCTTAAACCACCTATTTTAGTACCACCTATCTCTAATAATCCTTTCCTACTATATATCTCAAAAAAAAATCATGCATTAGGAGCAATCTTAGCACAACATGATGATCAACATACCAGGTGAGTAGTTTATTACATCAGTCATACACTGGTTGATTATGAAAAAAATTATTCCATAATAGAAAAACTATGTCTAGCATTAGTTTTTGCCACACAAAAAATTTGACATTACATGGTTACTAATGAGACTTAGGTCATTACAAAATAAGACCCATTAAATTTTTTAGTGGCAAAACTACATATTTTTGGTCACATCACAAAATGGGTTATGTTATTAACTGATTTTGACTTAAAGATAGTCCTCTAGAAATCAATAAAGGGCCAAATCATTGTAGACCATTTGGTAGAAACACCACTCTTGGATACCAACCCTATTAGTGAGGCATTTAGAGATGATTTTACTTCCTATTCTACTCATTTGAACACTTGGACCATGTTATTCGATCACTCTTGATATGCATCTAATGTATGGGTAGGCATTATCTTTGTCGATCTTTTTAGTCACATAGTTCCTATAGCCTACTGATTAAGTTTATCCTACACTAATAACAGTATATAATATGAAGCACTTATCTTAGGTCTATTTTCCACCTAACCCATCTAAATTAGATCTATTCAAGTATTTGATGATTTCCAAATTATGGTCAATCAAGTCAATTATGTCTATCAAACAAAATAAGACCATTTTATCCCATACCAAAATATGGTACAATGTTTATCATTACAGTTTGACTACTCTTCTCTAGAAAGTATACCAAGAAAAGACAAACAACACATAAATGCAATGAAAAGTGCCACATATTTTATTCCTATTGACATCAATGATGATCAAGCTATTTTAATAATTAAATGATTATAATTTACATCAATATCCAATGAATATTTGATCTCACTATCTATCTTAGCCACTACATGTAGTTCTATAGATCCAGAATGGTTCTTTGATATCTATAATTTTCTAAACAAATATATTACCCTAGACACTTTTTCACAAAATGTCAAACATAAGTTACAAAAACAAGCACTCCATTATGTAATCATTTGCAGAGACCTTTTTAAACAATATTTCGATGGATAATTGATTTGATGTTTAACTTCAGTAGAATCCAAAATTGCTCTTACATAGATACATGATAGTGAGTATGGTGGCCACTTTAGTGGAAAGGACATGTCACACAAATCACTTCAACAAGGGTACTACTAGCCCACCATGGAAGAAGAATGTTCACAATACACAAAGCTATGTGATAAATGTTAATGACATAATAACCTATAACATGCATCATCATAACAATTGCAACCTATTATCTCTTTATGGCTATATATGTTATGGGGATTTGATCTTATTGGAAAAATTAAACTTGAATCCACTGATGGGCATAAGTTCATCATCTCATCTATAGAATATTTTACCAAGTGAGTGGAAGCCATTCCACTCAAATCTACCACAAGGTAGGACATTTGTAGCTTCCTCATGACTCATATTATTTCACACTTTAGTCTACTCATAGCTATCATTTTTTATAATGGAACATCATTAAATAAAAAACCTATCAAGAAATTTTGCATAAAATATAAAATTAAACATGCATTTTCCACTCCATATTACCCATAAAGAAATGGTCAAGTAGAGGCTAAAAACAAAACCATCAATAACATCTTGAGCAAAACAATGACCAATTTGGAGATGATTGACATAATCAACTAGTTTTTATAATATGGGCTTATCACACAAGTAATCTTACACCCATAGGATCCATTCCTTATTCACTCATCTATGGCACAAAATTAGTTTTACCATTAGAATTAGAAGTCCCATCTCTTTGTGTATCCCTTAAAGGTATCCTCACTAATGACCAATATCATAAAAAGCATCTACACCAACTCGAGTAATTAGACCATACACATATTCAAGAAGCTAAACATCACATAATATACAAATAAAGTATACAATGGTCCTATAAAAAATGAGTTCACACTAGAGAATTCAAAGTTAATTATCTCACTCTCAAAGAAAATCTTCACAATGTCAATGCCAAAGAAGAAACCAAAGGAAAATTCAAACTAAATTAGCTAGGTGCATACATTATTACCGAAAATATTAGCCTAAAGTATATCATCTAACCTCACTTAAAGGAAAGAAACTCAAAAATCTAATGAATATTATGTATCTATATAGATCCCATGTCTAACATTTATTTTACATATTATCCCATACATAGTTTTTCAAAATTACTCGTATATAACTTCCTCTTAAATTACTTGTACATAACTTCTTGGTATCTCATGTACATAGTATTCTCATGATTTATTGTACATAATTTTTTTTTGAAAAAATACAAAAACATTCAAATATGTCAAAATTATAAAAACATTCAAAAAATTCAAAAACACAAAAATATTTTGATTGTATGCATCATCCATGCTTTATATTTCTACTACCATACTAGACTTACATTTGTTGTTCTATGTTATTGTTTGTCAATTTATCTACATTACCATGATTCACTTGATCTTCTTTGAGTGTGTGTAGTGACATCCAAATCCTTGATTGCTTCACTCTACCTATTGAGGGGGCATCTTGCTTCTACATTCAGGATACACATTGATATACATACCTATTGGGGGCATTTTATACATGACTACACCATCCGGGTTATGTCATTCTTACACCACACACTCTAATTATCATGTTGATGTACATTATTTAGTAGCTTACATAGATTACTATATCAACATCTCACTAGTATATAACACTTGTGTATTTCCTAGAATATACCTAGTCTTATACTAACATGTCTTGCATACTTTCGCATTCTTACTTTGATTAGTTAGATGTGATTATATTTTCTAGAATTTACATGCTTTATTTTCTTGCTTTGTGTAACTAGATGTGATTGCATTTCCTAGTTCCTGTATATCTTGTGCATGTGACCTAAGACATTTACCAATATCCTTTACTTTTATTCTTCTATGTGATTATGGCTTCCATGCCAACCTTGCTTGTTTCAATTTTATGTGTATGTGGCATTTGAACATGCCTTGTACGCTTGTTTTCTAGTTTGAGTGACATGTTCCCATGTCCATTGTTTGCTTGGCCCCTTGGACACTCTTTTATACTTTTTACTTCTTGCCTTGTATGCTTGTTGCTTGATTACTTATCAATTATTTGCAATTCCATTATCCACATCATGCATTATCTTGATTTCTTAGATGCCATGATGGACATCATACTCCATCTCTCCTTAACAACTAATAACTAAAAACTAACTAGACTTATAGTTTTAATTCAATACATTGCACTTGCTATTACATTATTATATCTATCTAGGCATACCCCTGTTGATCTAACAATCTCTCATTACAAACAATGTTATATCTTGAGATATCTTGTTGATTATCATTGCTATATCTTGTATCTTTATAGCATAACACACTTGTAAGGTTTTTTTATTCTAAAGATAATAATTATGGGTCTTCATTCCTACCCTCAGAAGAGGGGGAAATAAACAAGGGTTTTGTCATAGATATTAGGGCTCATAAAAATAAAAAAGTAGTTTTTAGAACACCCAAAATAACAACCAAATTTCAAACTAGGAAAACCAGACTAGGCATATAATGAAAATTATAGAATAGTCATCAGATTTATCCTAGGATAATAGTTCCAAGATTAGACTACATCATCAGGCCCTCTAGTGTCTATTTTTGACACTCCTATCCAAATAGTAGAAAAACCATACTTTCTAAAAGTAGGTAGAAAAGGAAGTTTAGCTATAGTTTTACATAGTCATACCAATTTAGAATTAGTAGTTTTTAGTACACTTTTTTTAGAGAATCTATATATAGGGGCATCATGCACGGCATGATGGCTCTCACTTCCAATTTTAGATATGGTAGTTGATATAAATTCTAGATTAGAATCCATGTTTTACATACCAATGATTGGAGGAAATGTGTGCGACACATTTGTCTTCTCTTCTTTCTGAGTTTAGCATATTACCCAAGTATTCTCAATAGTTACATGCCTTATTCCATCTACAGGTGGTTGGCATAATTTTTTAGAGTGGTTTCATATAAGCCTAACCTCCAAAATGGATTTCATATAAACCTAGTGCCTAGTTTTGGAGTGGCTTTCATAAAAACCTAATCTTCATCTTTTAGAGTGTCTAAAAGTGGCCTAGTTTCTAGCATACATTCAACTATCCATGCCAACATTTTTAAACTGTAAAACATTCATAGGATTCAAGAGCCATCTCATATGACATACATTTCATACTGATATCAGTTCATAGCTTCACTTCATGGGGTAATAATGGATCCAAAGGACTAGGTAGCCTTTGTATTCTTGAGACACCTACACAGAAGTATTAGACATAGTCTAAACATTGATTAACACATGCATGATTACACATCTTCACTTAGTGGGTGATGATGGAGCTAAAAGGACCAGCCTTTGTATTCTTGAGCCACTTTTGGGGGATTGAGTACTCAGCTCCATTCATGATATTAATCTTGGTACAACATCATCTAGCATTACTCAAAATTACTCAACATCACTCAGTATTACTCAGCATCGCTCAACATCACAACAAGTTTTGTATTGGTTCACATACTCGATGAGGAGTATTCATTATTTTCTCTTCCTATCTCTCTCTTACTTAGCCTTATACATTCTTATTTTAGATGTAGCATATCTAGTAAGAACTGATCTATTCTTTGTTTTTTTTATAGATTTATACTACATCGCATGATCTTTCTATGTACACCTAGCATCACATAGCTTCATGAGCTTCACCCTTACAGGTAAGTTCAGGTATACTTTCTATTTTTCCTTTATCCTAGTATTCCACTTTGCTACATCACTAGAACAAAGGGGGGAGAAATGTAGTCATATAAAATGTGAAAATTGGTAAATTGAGTATGGATTTTGAAACCCAACCCATATGTCCCTCTTTCTTGCTCTCATGACCCTCATAGACATATTTTCACTAATTTTTAATCATCTATAGCCTTCTAGAATTGAAACTAGCTCAGCCAAACTACTCTTTACATGAAAAATCTATCCCCCTAGGTCTTGTTAGCTCAAGACTATAGCATTAGGCCATCTAGTTTCCACTTTTAGTACTCTTGTCTATGTGCATTTTTACCTCCAATAGTCAACTCTTTTTTATTCTTATCCCTCTTTTTTTCAACCTAATATGAGCACATTCAACCCATGACCAACACATCTCTATAAAATCCAATTCAAAGTTCATTTGGAAAGGGTTAGAAATTATCATAAAGCAACCAAGAATACAAGAAAGACTACTCAAGAAATCTTCCCTATTCTTTGCATACAACTAGCCAATATAATTACAAGCTTATCCAAATCCTTATACCAATACCTAACCACCTCAAGCACATCTAGTTTAGCATTTTTCATCTTCATACACACTATTGCACAAAGCACATCAAGTACTAGAACTAAATATGGCTTGATCCCTCTTTGGAGTATTGGTATGTAGGTAGTGTGCCCACACAAGGGGTATGGATACATATTCAGTGAATCTTACACACTATAACATCCCTCTTTCTTAAATATTGGTCAAATTATAATGGATTCTAAGGTTTGAAGTTAAAATCTTCTCTATAGAGAGTTCCATGAACATATAGTAGTCAAAACTTTATAGGTAGGAACACACAGACATAGTGAACATAACCCAAAAAGCTCAGACCTCCTAGACAATAGCAAAAAAAGAGGACTATAGCACCAAACCCTAGGTTATCCTATTTTGACACTCCTATCTAATCATAAAATAAAGGCTAGATCCTAATTTGTGATAGTGTGTCTAGCATAATGAATTCTAAACTCTATCTCACCCATCTTAGTTCATTTCCAGCTAAGTCTTATTTTTTCTCCCCTATTGTTAATTTTAGAAAGGTTAAAATTACAATCAAATTATGAAAATTAGTATCTTAATTATTACATATTTATTTATTAATTTCCTATTCTAGACCTTTAACTAAATTAGGAATAATGCACCAATATTCTCAAAACTGTTAAATCACTTTGATATCCTTGATTGGGCTCATGAGTAAGGGTTAAATATGGCTGATAGGGAAATTGGGGAAGTGGATCTTGTAGACACCTAAATCTGGCCATCGATAACCTCTAACTAGGATTTTGACTAATTTCCACTCAAAATGCACAATTTGGCCTAAAAACACTAAAACATGATAAAATATTTGAAATTGACATATGCAACTACCGATTTTGGCTAGAGTATCCCTAAATGGGGTAATGCAATTTATGGGCCAGCTAGCTTCAATCAATTCATTTTGAGTCAATTTTCTAATTTTTCAACCTAAGCCATGCTCTTTCCATTTTATGAGTAACCTAAGTTTTAATGCTCTCACCATTTTGTGAGCTTGAACTATTTAGCGTCTCATCATTATCGATTGAGTTGAGATCTCTCAAACAATTCCAAAAACATTTTTAAAATTGTTAGAAAAGAACAAAAATATTGACCACTTCTTTGCCTTAAGGATTTTGGGAACCCTTACTAAGTTATAAGCAAATCACTTGTCATTTAGTTTTTACACCCTTTTTGGCCTTTTTCTCTCACACACTTACCATTTTTCAAGACCATTCATATTCTTCTATCACATCCATACTATTTATTTTCCTTAGTTATCACATTCTTCCCATTCCCTAGGAGAACTACATTTGGTCTAAAGTTTTTTATTAGATATTACATCCATGGAATTATGTAGGTAGCGTCCACTTGCCTAGTACATATGGAGACAGCTCAGCCACCCCCATCCTTTTATTTTATTCCCCCATTTTGTTCTTTTTTTAAGTTGTCACCTATTTTTTAGGGGTAATGTTCATATTGTTTCTATTGCATTATTTGTTTGTTTATGTTTTCTTATTTTGTTTGTTTATCTACCTATTTTTTTAGTTTTCACATTATTGCCTTGATTCAATTTATGTGTGTTCATTAGGTGATTCCTTGTCCACACTTACACTTGAATCCATCCATATTCATATGTTTACATTGTCATCATGGTTTCTATCATTGGTTCATTGTTTTCTATTAACTATTAGATTATGAGAGTTAGTCTTTATGCATATTTTGACCAAGTCCTCCTAATATTATACCATGATGCCTACTAACATGTGATACAACAAACCTAAGCTTCAAGAAGTCTATTCAGTAATGGTGGCATATCTTTAGCACTAACATCTTGATTCAATCCCAATCATATCCCAAATAGAGTAATTAACCATGAAATAATTTCAACCTTTATTAGTTTAGACAAGCATCTCCCTACTAGTAGGTTATTCCAATTCATCATTACCCTTTGTGTTAAGTTATCACTATCCTCAGCCAAGTTTATCATGTTTTCCATAATTAGGGTATAATGATTATAACTGCTTATGGGTAAATCATTACAAACCATCCCACCTACATTTCTCAATGATTATAACTACCTTTGGGAAAATCATTATGTTATCATACCACATTACTACTATTTGGGGACAATGCTTATAACCACCTTTGGGAAAACCATTGCACACCATCCCACTTGCATTCTCAATGATTTTGACTACTTTTTTAGTATCATTGTGTTTTCACCCCATCATCTTTATTTTCTTTGGTCCCTTCATTTTGCTTTTTTTTTTAGGGACCATTTACCGACTTACTTGCATTAATCATTCCCTTAAAGGGGCATCATATAGGTAGTTTATCATCATTGTAGTTGTAGGCATACATGACCTTGTCATTCTTTGAGAAGATGTTATTATGATTATATCTTGCAATGTCTTCCCAAATAAGGGCAAACTATAGATACCTAAATCTGGCCATCGATAACCTCCAACTAAGTTCTGACTAATTTCCACTCAAAATGTATAATTTTGCCTAAAAACACTAAAAATTCTAAAAGATTTAAAACAAACATTTTCAAGTGCTGATTTTGGCTAGAGTATCCCTGAATGGGGTAATGCAATTTATGGGCTAGCTAACTTTGATCAGTTTATTTTGAGTCAAAATGCTAATTTTGCACCTAGGTGCTCTGGATTAACCATTCATATCAAATCTCTTACACAAGACACATGCTTTTGTTATTTATTATTGGTAACATCTTAAATGGGATAATGGATCTAATTCATCTAGCATTGCCTTCTAATTATAATATAGTCAAATTTTGGACCAATAACAAGGCATTCTGATCAATTTAGGTAATTTGTGCATAAAGTGCTTAAACATGCTTAAGAGATAATTAACCTAGATCAAGGCCTAATTAATAATTCCATGGAAACTTGTTGAATACTTGTTTTTATAAATGAATATTGGATGTTTTCATTATCAAGTGACCTCATTTCTTAGGAAGACATCCCTAGGCCATAAATGCCACAAATATCAGGATTCATGCCCTCTATGCCTCATCAATGCCTTATATGATGCCCTCCATGCCTCTTAATTTACCCTTATTCTAATTTCATGATGAGGATAATTAAAAACTTAATTCTAAAAATTTAATTAATCCTCAACCACACATCTCAATCTTGAGATAGATAGTTCAAGTTGATTCTAGACATTTCCAAAAATATATAATTAGAGAGGCCATGAACATAATTTCTAAGCTATTTTGGTGAAAAGTTATAATGCACAAATATTTTCAATAATCTATTGAAATTAGTGTTACCATGCCAAATATATTTCAATCCAAGACAAGCCACAATCCAAAGGTGTCAAGGAGAGATGGAGGTAGCCAAGCTTCTATCGCCAAAGACTTCATGAGCACAAGCTGAGAAAGCTACCATTACAAAGGCATTTGGAGCATCTAAGGAAGGTGAATGAGTTATTGTATTTTATTCCTTGATTTTTATTTGTTTTTTCATTATCTTTTGTTAACTAAGCTCTCCCTAGTGTCTAGGCCTAGAGATGTCATGTTATTAGTGTGTTTATTTCACTTTGGTTTCATTTTGGAACTAACACCATACTAACCATCCTCTCTTGAGTCAAATTCATAGATCATAGATCTTAAGGCTAATATGTTTGATGATTTTTCCTTTCATAAACTCCTAGCCTATCCTCTAAGGAAAAAAACTAGGCTGCTCAAATCAAGCATCTCACTTATGAGCCTTTGCCAATTAGCTCTGTCAATAGGTACCAACTCTCTTTTGACCAAATCTAATTCATCTCTCACCTTATGAATAAGATGACTATGAACCTCTTGACCATATCCCCTTAGAGTATCAATATCCAACATATACCTCTCATATCCCCAAACTGTTTGCTTGAAGGTGGAAATGGATGGAGTTGAGAAGTGGCTAGGTTAACTAGGAGAAGCATGATATTAAGGAGGTTGGCTATATGACTGATACAAATCATGACAAGGCTAGCTATAATGTTAATAAATATCATGATGGGGTTGGAAATGGTCATTAAAATATTGGTAATAATTGCACCAAGGCTGATTAAGAACTTGCTCTTGTTGATAGGGAATGACACAAGCTTTAAATCTCTCACCAACTTGTGTAAGACAAATCTCAACACCAAAATTAGCCATAAAACCTCATTGAAAACATGAACACAAATAAAAATGTTACTTAAAATTTTAAAATGATAACTTGGTTTGCTTAATTAGCTGATAAAACTTTAGAGTTGTCATTGATGCTTGAATAAATGCCTCTAAAAGCTGATTATTGAAAGACAACACCAAAAAATTTCCAACATCTTAGACCAAAAATCCCATCAGGCATGGAAAAACTATTGTCACTTGGATTTTAACCATTTAAGGATATTCCTAAGATATTCTCATCCAAGTGGCATAATGAAAACACTTCTAGGCTTGTGGGTAGCCTAAGGATGAGGTGAATATCTAGATAGGGCTAGCTCCCTTAATGTACCACTTTGGATCACAAATACACTTAAACTTTTGGGGGAAAAGGGAGAAAGATAAATGAAATAAAACTAACCCAAGGGAGGTGATACACCAAAATAGATGATGACTTCTAACCATAAGCATGTTACACATGAAATGAAAGGACAAAATGAACATACACTTCTCCAATCTGCATCTTCTCACATCAATGTTACATTATGAGGTTATGGATAAATGTGCAAAGCTAAGAGGACTAGATAAGAGGCCTTGAATAACACTAATGAATATAATAACTCACTTAATCCTTGAAATTTCCTAGAACACATCACATGCCCTGTAAGAATAATCTTTTCAACTATAAATAAGATGCAAGAATGAGATAACATGCTAAGGAATCCATAGTCTTCATTAAGCAAGATCCAAAATTAAATTAAAACACACTAATAATAGTCATGAAGAGGTAAAAATAAGTATTTTTATTTATAAAATGGTATGAAAATTAGTAAGTCTTTACCATACCTAGGTGGAGTATAAAGTACAATGGCCAAAATGGCTAGTTCTTATAGAACTTGAGAGAGAGAGAGAGAGAGAGAGAGAGAGAGAGAGAGAGAGAGAGAGAGAGAGAGAGAGAGAGAGAGAGAGAGAGAGAGAGAGAGAGAGAGAGAGAGAGAGGGTCACAAGGACACTTTTAAAGATAATAAAATTAGTTATTTGTGAATTATAATAGGATATGGGATGAACCATGCAAGGTTAAGAAGCCCAAGTGTCCATACAAGTCATCAAACTCTTGCAAAGTGGCATAAAACTCCTTGTCTTAGCTCAAAAAATTGCCTTCATAATTTGGACCTATTTGAACATCCCATAAATAATTAGGGATAGGTATGATGATTATAAATAAGGGGAAATATATCAAACATACCTCTTCATGCATTGGTTGTAGGTTGGGATATATGGAACCTTCCAAAAAAGATCTATCATCATCTGTAGTCCAAAAAACTCCTCTTTCATGTACCCTGCACATTTTTCTTCAAATTTAGCTTTAGTTGCTCATGAAAATCCATGAGAGGGAGTATATGAAAAGTTTAAAGACCCTTCATGGCCTTATAAGCATTAGGAACACCTTAAAATCACCTTACTTTAATTTTTCCACCCTTCTCACTAGCTTGTCCACTATGCTAGTTTTGATTGGCTAAGATGAGAGCTCTTATTGAGGCATTTAGGATTTTTTTAAGCATTAAATTAATATGGGGAGTTAGAACAAGTCTTAATATTTCTCCAAAATTTGGTTTCATCTTTATACTCTTCTAATAACCTGCATAATGTACAAAACTATCAATAAAATTCTATTTTGTACCCTATCCATACAACCAAAAATCATGGGGATTATATTGAGGGATTCCATTTCAATTTACAACAACTTTCATGATCAAAATATGTCATTATAATAGCTACCCAACTTCATTTATCTAATTAGGCCCTGACTAAGGGCTTGCAAGGGTTTTAGGCCTATTTTGATTATTAAGCTTTGTTCATAAATATGTGACATCCAAATTGCAAAAAAAATCAACAAAAATTATCTTTAGGGACCATATTAACCTCCCTAAACTCCATTGGCCTTCATGCAAAACATCAAGAGAGAAATGAGCACTTGAAAACAACTTATCGATCTTCTTTTCTTGTTCCTTGTAGGTCTAAGTTGGTTTTAAGTTCAAAAAGGGCTTCTTTGTGATTAATTTACATATTAGAATATGAAAAACACTTGTAATTACCTTATTAAAATGTCTTAATATGTTGTAACTCATATCCAATGCTAGAAGTGTGACTGACTCTTCATTTGGACACTAGGCCTAGCCATGCCTAGTATGCTTGTTAACACTTTAAAGCGTAACATGAGTTTTTTATGTGTTTATTTTAATCCAGAAGCTCAAAAAAAATTTATGTCATCCCAAAATCATGATCCAATCATTCATAAGCATCACTAAGATCTGGAAGTAAAAATGGCCTACCATTTGGCACTAGGCCTTTTCATGGCCTAATAGACCTCCCTACAAGTTCAACAGCTTAGACCATTATGATAGCATTCCTCTTTCTATGATTGGTTTATAATTTTTTTTGGATATAATTCAAATTTATACACCCTCTTTAAAAGTTTCTATGGCTCTTGGCTTCATATTCCTCAAACCTTGCCAACTTTGCTCATAAAGGAGTGCCCTCTATCTAAGACAAAATAGATGGCACTTCCATACCTCATAAAAAAAAATGTGAATATTTTATGGGACTTTTCAGGTTGTAAGTGTTTTTTGAATAAATTTTCAACTCTCTCCTAGGTCATTTGACCCTCCAAAGTCCTCAAGTTCTAAGATAGACCAGTCAGGCAAGCATTATGTGCATGAAATCTACTTTAGAATATGTTCTGCATGGTTAGAAACATTTAACCTATTATAAATTCACTTTAATATCTCCATAATAATATTAAATTCATGATTAAATTGTTTTTATCTTGAAAAATCACTTCAAATTTCCTAAACCTTATCCTCACACTTGACCAATCAAGATTGAGTGTGCCTTTTTGATTGAGTTTTGTGTCTTAAAAAGAGACTTGTAGGTGTTTTTTTCTTGTTTGGGATTTAAGGAAGAATTTATAAGCTTCCCTATAATCAACTATGATCATTTTTCACCTTGTTTAATTAATTTTTTCATCTGACATGCTACACCTTCATCAAAAGCCTCAATTCTACTCTTTGTCCACTGTTTTATGATAGTTAACACAATTAACTATGTTTTGGAGAAAAGGGTTTATTAGTACACATTTATTTTAAGAATTTTTATATCCTTCCATTTATAATCCTTTTTTAAAACAATTTATGTTGTTTTCATTAATTTATCTTATCACATATAGGTGTAAACCTTTATCAAAACACTCTTTTTGCTCTCTTCCTAGTACAGACTATGACTTGCTTTTTGGAACCCTGCCTGTAGGTTTTTTTTATCTACTTGGACTTGGTTATGATTTTTGGAGACTCTCCTTAAAATTATAAAGTCATAAACCATTTTTTTGTACCTTCACTCACCTTATATTCCCTAAAACACTACCAAAACACCAATGCTAGATCACTGTCAGCTGTAGATGGACATTGAGGTTGTTTGTATGGGTTGTCTCCACCTTCTTTTGTGCAAGTAGGGTCTTGAAGTGTCATAATTATATATATGATGAATATTAAATTCCTAAATATTTTTTCATGATTTTACTTCCTCAAAACATGCTTTAGGCCTTCTTCCCTTTCTTTTGATTTACAAGATTGTGTTTTCCTCTGTTAGGACTAGTTGTAGGTGTATGTATCAGGTTTAGGATGTAATTTGACCTCTCTTTTATCTTCTTATCTTGTTAAGATCCTATAAAAAATTGAGACTCACCTTATCTTTAAAATATATATATATATATATATATATATATATATATATATATATATATCAACAAGACCTCCAACCTCACCTTAACTATTCAATGCATCTCCTTCTTCATCTATAACTATGTATATTGGTTGTAGGTGCTATGTTTGGGTCTCATTTGGGATTAGAGTATCTTTTTTGTATTAATGTCTCATGAAATAATGGTGGAGTGGATGGTTTACCTAAACCAATTTAAGACTTTATAAATACCTCAAAACCTTCCTTGTGCTTTCAATGTTTGACAAGTACTCTATTGGTTGTAGATAGCACTGAGTGATTTTAGTGCTCTGGAGAGAAACTTGAGGGCTTAAGAAAACCACCTTCCTCAACCTATACACCTATATTATTTTGAAACATTATATTCCTATGTGTGATATTGAAAACATATGTAATTGGATTCTCTATAGATCAATGCAACATTGTATAAGGACACCCAAAAAAGGGGCCTAGACCTCTATTTTGGTAGTTTTTGGAAATTGTCTCAAAATGTCACAAGTTTGATCCCATACCATTTTTGATTTTCTAGTTTCTAAAACCTACTTAAACCTTATTAAATATTATTAACAAGAATTTTTTGACTCTTAAAACATCATATAATTTTCAAACACATTTTTCATGCTCCTCCAACTGATGATAGGCCGTACAACTGTTATAGATGGCTATTTTATGCATATACTTACTCTCTTAGCTCTTGAAGTGGCTCTTTGGAGTTGGATTTGTAATTTTATCTTAATTAATGACATATATGGGAAATAATACATCACTTCACTTCCTTTTGGAACAATAACATAGAATAAAACAAAAATAATTGGAGGAGATGATTATAACTCCACTCCTTCATTCTTCCTTGCAAAATGAGTTAGTTGGCTCATAAAATCAACTCCAAATATGAAAAAAATAATGTAAAACATTATAAAATGTATTAAAAATATTGTATAAATAATATTAGAAAGTGAATTATACAAACCTTCCCAAACAAGAGCAAAACCTCTAGGATGCACAGATTAACAATCGGAAAAGTATAGTCAAATTCATGAGGATGGTTCATGAATAAAAATCACCCATTATTATAAATATTTTAATTAAAATTAAGGTATATTATTTTAATAAAACCTACCAAAATCATTTTACTTGAAACCTCTTGAGCTGTCTATAATAAGCACAAACCTGAAGGTCACTTTTGTATGTCTAGGAAAGAAAAGATGGAGCATAAAAATGTTGGCTTATAACTGACACTTATAGATAATTTAAATAATTAATATGAGTTTTATTAATGTTAATAGGCATTATATGAGTTTTTACCATGTGTCACACTTCCCCATGGGCCGTATAAGTGCCATTTTCTTTATTTTTTAGTTGTTTTTTGAATTTTAGTTAGACAACCTGTAAGATTTTGATATAACTGACATCCCTGATAGGTAAAATAACTTATTATATGATTTTAAGGAAAAAATTACATCTATACACCTTGGGAAATTACTCTTAAAATCTTATTAAAATGACATAAAATGATAAATTGACTAATATGACTAAAACCAAGGCTAAGATGACATTAAATGACATCAAATAACATATAATACACCCCATGAAAATATATAAGACCCCATAATACATCTATAAATCATTTTTTTACCTATAAGGGTCCCACTTTGACCTAAAATTCAAATTTGGTCAACAATAATATTATTCTAATTATTTTTTGTAACACTTCCCAAATTAAATATTTATTTTTTTGAATCCAACCACATATAAAACTTGGTATTTAGAAGATAATTTATTTTCCAACATTTTTTCCACCATCATAAGATGACACCTTATTACCCATAAGGAAATATAGCCGTATACCCTAGTCTAACTATATACACACCCTTGATGGATGTTTGGACCAAACTAGCACATATTCCTCTTCAAAAATTCTAACATGACTCCACTTTAATCTCTTCACATAAGCCTCCCACTGGATAACATCCTCACCAAATAAACCTAGCATATATAAAAGTAAAACAATATATCATGACTCAATCCTTCAATAATTAACAAAAAATCAATGGGGATAGAGGACATCCTTGCTTCAATCATCTAAAAGGTCTAAAAAATCCAAAAGTAGAATAATTAATTAAAATATAAAAGGAAATAAAGATCAAATAACTCATGATTTAGTTTACCATATAAACACAAAAACCACTATGTATCAGTAATAAGTGTAAATATAGCCAATTGGCTCTATCATATGCCTTTAAAAATATAGCTTCAAGATCGTAACAAACATTTTTTTAGTTTTAATGAAATGAAGCCCCTTTTAAGCCACCCAAATAACATCATGAATCTGTTGTCCATGCAAGAAACCAAAATGTTCATTGGAAATGGTCTTTGAAAATACCTTCTTTAATCTAATGGAAATGATTTTAGCAATGATCTTATAAATGATGTTACATAGTGAAATAGGCCATAAATCATCAAAATAAGATGGATTATCCTATTTTGGAATACATGTAATGAAATTAGTGTTGAAAGCACCCAACACCTTCCTAATTCTCCTATAGCCCTCCACCAATCTAAGCAATTCCTCAGAGATAAAGTCATAAAACTGAAGAAATAATTCAATTGTCTACCCATCAAGCCCTAAACTTTTATCATTTTGAAATGATGTTAAAGCTAGCTTTAGCTTTTCCTTAGTGACTTCCTTCACTAGTCTCCCATTAAAATCATTGTTAACAAATCTAGGGGAAAAAGTAGAGATTATAACAATATTTATAATGTTTACTCTATTAGGATCCTTTTAAAACTTATTAAAGTGAGAAACACCCAAATTTGTAATATATTTAAAACACCTAGCTTTGGAGCCATCCTCCTACATTTCCCATATAGTATTATTAAAATTCTATGATTGGAAAAGCTATGAAAATATTAAGTATTTTCATCACCATTTTCCAAACACAAATCTCTAATTTTAAATCTCTATTGTACTTCAAGATTTTCCAATAATTTCATCTTCTTTTGTTCCAAACCTTTGAGTAAATATTTATTAGCCTCATCAAAATCCTTCTCAAAGTCATTTTCAAAAAATGAGCTATCTAGTGTTCCATAGTAATAAGCTCTTATTCCTCCTTCCTGTGCTTATTAAGATCCCACCAAGCAATAAATTTCTTAACCTTTTTTAGATTTACAAAAAAAATTAGGATAGTTAACTCCCTAGATGAAGCATCAAAATTAGTCCATTCATCTTTCACTAACAAGGTAAAAGCTTATTCCTCTATCCATGTGGGATTGAATTTTAAGGGACTAGGGGGTTTTGAATCTTCCTTTTCAATGTGATAAATAATGGGAAGATGGTCTGAATCCCCTGTATATTCCACCCAATATATGATCTTATTAAATCCATTTAACATATATTTTAAGACCAAGAACCTATCTAATATCTTAGCCACTATCTCATCACCTATTCTCATATTATTCCAAGTTAGAACCAAATTAATTGGTTCCATATCCACCAATTTATCTTCCTTAAATTCATACAAAAAGTAATAATCCAATGGGTCAACCCTAGTATCCTTTCCACACACTTTATTTTTTTTTAATAGTAAATTTTAAATCCCCCCCAAAATAATATTATTATATCTCAGGAAGTCTTGAGAAAATCAATGATCCAAAAAATTCATCCTCTCCTCATATGGAAAATAAATATTAACCACAAAGAAGGCTTTCCTCAACTCTATAGAGATAAGTTCAATACCTATGTGAGAATTTATGAAAACTAAACTAACCAATCTCATAGTTGAATTCCACCATCTAGAGATCAACCCGCATAGAATTCCCATAAGAATTGATAGCAAGGAAATCCCACTCCATCAATATTTTAGACAACTCCCCAATAACCTTTTCCCTTCCCCCTTAGTCTCCCAATTCATAATAATGTCAGACTTATGTGAATCCACTAACTTCCTAATGTCCATTTTTTGAGGGATTTCCCAAACCTCTATTATTAAGGGACATATATATCATTAAATCAAATGCTTAGGGGCTTGACTCACTCTAAGGGCCCATATTAATATTTTTATTTCCATTTAAATAGATATCCCTTTGATTTTTATGAGCATGAGGCAAATGGGAGATCCTTCACATTCCTAGATTATTCCCCTCCTTAACCATGGATCTGATCAAGCCTCCTTAATGCATCAACCTCCATCACCTTGTCCACCATCTCATATCTCAAAGCATATCTAGGATTTTCAAATAAGGTTAATGATTTTTTTTATGATATGGCTTGACTAACTTCTTTGTGTTCACCTGTATCCCCCTAATATTGATAGTTGATTAATATAGTACCAAGTGGATGGAGAGACTCATTTAATAATATGAGCATCATGAAGTATCTAAACCAATCTAGATCATCCCCATTTTATTTTGGTGACTTATCAACCTTACCTTTCTTATCATTCCCTAATGTAGGTCATTTCACTTTTAAAATAATATAGGGGTATAACTCAACCTACATAAAACTAGTAGTGGAATCCCCATCCTTAAAAATAATGTTAGCTACAAGATGGTGGGATCCATCATCATCCCATCTAGAGAAAGAGTTTACTTAGAGTAATTCATCTCTTCCACTAACATATAATCAATATACATCATCAAATCTTCTTCAACTTCTATATTAATCATCAGATGTGATCCTCTATTGACCATAATATTCATCACATTATAGGAATCCACCCATTTATCTAAATAATGAACCCTTCCCCCCAATCTAATTTCCACTATTTAGTGTTTGAAAATAAAATTTATCTTTCACCCTCATATTGACTACATTTGGACTCCACTCTTTGTGAGATAAACATAGTTTATAATTAAAAACTAAATGACCATAATGGTGACATATATCACACTAGAATGGAGTTCTAACATAGTCCACAAATTGAGTATGCATCTAATATTCCCACTCCAACTTAATTTTTTCATCTAACCCCTCTTTTATATCTAATCCACTAAAATCCTTACCATATTATCCTAGAGGGTTACTTCAAGTAACTCTCATATGCCTCTAAGAATGTGCTCATACTATCTCCTATATCCTTAGAAACTTCCAATGACCAAAACTCTATAGGTAACCCTATAAACTTAACCTAGACAAGAATAATCAAGGATATAATCAAGCAAGTTAACCCTAGAAACATAACCCAAACATGTTTAAATATAATGGAGTTATTCCCCAAAACCATTTCTTATCCGAAATATTTATAACACCAACTTCTGATTTAAAAATGAAATCAAGCCATCCTCTAACCAAGATATGAAAGACATGAGAATAACCAAACATTGGCCTACATAAAAGAGTATTCCATTTTCATAAGGTTTTCTCTAAGATTTTCCTCCTAAAAAGAATCTAGTTAGAGTTATATTAGTTAAATACAACACTTGGTCTAGCTTCACATCTTCTCCTAGGACTAATTTGACCGTATTTTTATGTAATTTAATACACTTATGACATTTCCTCCTATAAAAAAATTTAGGAGAACCCACAAGTCCCTCAATAGGCTCCATAATCATGGCACACCTTCCCTCTAACATCAAATTTTGAAGATCTTCTGACCAAAGAGCCTATATAATCAAAATTCTAGCATCCCCCTTGGGATCCTCCCATTTTTTCCATTGTCATGAGCCCCATCTAATCTATGAGCTAGATATAAATAAGATAAATAACTACATTCCTCTGTAACCATGTTAGGTCCACCTACCCATAAGTCCATAAACCCATTAAAATTCTATAATAACTCTACCTTACCCTTTTTAGAGGCCTTGTCTCCTATCACCCCTAGATTTAAAACTTTCATAACCTCATAACCTATATAAAACCTATCACTACCACCAAAATTACCTAAGAAATCCACCCCCACCCTTTTTTAAAAAAAAGAATGATAATTAGGCCTAGTAAACAATGCCTCCTAATGTTCTTTAGCATAAAGTTTTCTAAAACATTCCTTCCTTAAATTCTCTAACCAAATATCTAATGTAAAGATTTTTGTGCCTTCATGTGGGTCATCTGAGTAATCTACCTTCTTTCATCTCTCTCACATGACTCTAAAAACCTAGTATAAATACTTGAATATTGTGAAATTTAGAAAGTAAAATAATAAGACAAAATGCAATGCAATCCTTCCTAAACTACATTAACCTCTTGATATAACAATAATAATAAAAGAAAGCTATCTAATGAAATACTTACAAATCATGAAATGCATGTTCGTCACCTTCTCCATTATGTGATCAATGATAGATTTTATCTTTTTTTAATTGATTTGGGTGCTCAAATATTCTCCAAACAAAGGAAATTAGGAAGAATGTGTTTTCAAATTTCTTTTATCTCAATGGATTTGAAATAATAATTTGATAGATTTTCAATATCTTGAAGGTAGATCATTTGAGTGGAGGATTGCACATAAATTTATAGGCTTGAGGATAGTGAGATGAATAGTTGATAATAATCCAAATTTGTTAAATTATTAAAATAATCAATAGTTAGATTTGATTTCTCATCCTAATGAATGATGACTAATTCCCACATGTTGAAAAGAAGAGGGAGAATTAGTTGGAAATTGAGTAACTCAACATTAATGGGTCAATATAGTTTAAAATTCAAGGGATGACTCACAAATTAGTTGAAATGTTCCAAGATGGTTCATAGGGTGGTTGAGGAAGTTTAGAAAGGTGATTGGATGAGTCAACACTTATTTGAGACAAATTTGGATGATGTATGGATGAGGTGGATAATCTATATTTTTAATTAATTAATTATAAATTAATCAATTATTCAAAAAGTGAAGGGAAATGATGTTAATATGAATTTGAATTGGAGATGGCGAAGGGTTAATGTGTCAAATTTAATTCTGACACTAAATGGTGAAATTTAGGCATCTACATTTTCCCCTATTTGAAATGGTGTTGTGAATCACTGTCATTTTAAAGAATACAAAAAAAATTAGAGTGTTGATGATTGTGGAGAAGAAATTTAATCTATATAACTAGAAATGAATGTGAAGAGGCCCCCTCATATGTTTGTGTAGTAAAATAGATGAATTATCAAAATAATTTTAAGATAATAATATGAGATGGTTACTATTAATAATGGAGATACTTGTCCTAATAAAAATGTTCACAACATTGTAGATAATTTGTGCAAAATTATTTTCCCGTAGTTAAAAACTAGAGAAATAGATGTGGAAAAATAATATTTCCTATTCATAAAATACACATTTAAATGATGTTTAAAGAATAAGAGTTCACATGAGTGGATGTGGGAATAATATATCTTGATAATGATAATTTGTACGCCATAAAATTAAAAATATAGATTGTCTGATGTGGGGTACAAGTTTAAAATTTTGATAATTATAAGCATTGATAAAGATGTTTATCAATTTGATTAAATGATGATAGAAAATGTTGATGAAATGGCTTTGATGGATGATGGTGGCCAAATTGACCATAGACACCCCATGTAATTGAGTGTTGCCTACATTCTCAGAATAGACCTTAGCCAACGTAATTATCCCAATGTGGAAAGAAATGTAAAGTGATGATGTAATGTAAGATTTACCCATGGATGTTATTAACCAACTTAATCTAATGATTTCACATTGTGATTGGATGCAATGATGGATTTATTTCCACTAAGAAATAATATATACAAGGAGTGGATTGGTTTTTGATATATCTTGAGATAAGTTTCATGCTTTGAGGTACCCCAAGAATTAGGGTTCATAGGAGCAGATGTGGGAATGATATATCTTGATGAGAAAGCTACAAGATTTGATTGGTTAACTAATTCATTGATTATTTAATTTATTTATTGATTATGGATTGATGAGAAATGATGGATGTTGTGTTTTTTTGGTAACAATCGATAGGCATGGGAGATTGAACAAAAATATTAGGAAATTCTTGGGGATTATTGATGTGCAAGCATAAATAAAGAATTTAATTAACTACATGGATTGATCACATGATTGAATAACATTGATTTGATTCATTGATGGGATATATAGGTGTTTATGGTGCAATAAACTTGGTTTTTTTTCTTTGGAATGCTTAGAAAATAAGAGGAAAATAAATTTAGCATTCTCAGAATGGCAAATTTAGCATTGACTGTGAAACATTTGTCAAAGAGAATGGAAAATATTCTAAAAAATCAAAATTATCAATAATCAAGATGAAAATTTTCATGTGTGTGGAGAATTCATCCATGTGGGTGAAAAAATCATGTCAAAATCTTAATTAGATATAAGTGATAAGGCCTGATAAATTGATGTGCTTTGTTATAGGATTGCAAATGTTAATGAGTGTATTTGAGATGCATAATGAGCATGGAATTGTTAACATAGTGTTTATTTTAAATGTGGTAGGAGAGAAAACATGGAATACATCCTCAAAACACTCTATGGGTTCATATTCTTATCACACTATGGGTTATCCAAAGAATACACCATAGTGGACTTGTCTAAGAAGACCTGTATATGATCCATCTAAGGATGCATTTATATAGATGTATAAAAAAATGAGATGGTTTGTATAATTATGTTTTATATGCTTTGTTTAGAGTTCTAACATGATTTACAACATTAGTTTCAATATGAATTAAGCAACCTTTATTTTGAAATTACACATGAAAATATACACCACTGGTATAGAAAGACCATGATGTCTATTGTGTTATATGCATAAGGACTAATAAAGTCACGAGTTCAATACTTAGTGCATAATATAAACACCTAAAACTAGCCATAACTAGATTTTGACTATAATTGGGATGGATTCCTGCCAACCATTACAAGTTAAGCCTAAGAATCACTGAACATCCCAAATCTACTTGTGCACTATTCTTTAAATATTAGAATCATGTTGAGACATACCTAATTGGAGTATCCTATCATGTGAAAAAATAACCTATCATGGATTCATCCCTAATCATATTATGTCATCACAACTATCATTTTGGCCTATGAACCTATTAGGTGGGGCACTTACACACTTAAATTAACTCTTGAAAATGCTAAAAAGATAATTAGAATTAATTAACAAGATAAACCAAATTAAATGCAATTGAATTATCCATTTAAAATTAATGAATATCTAGAAAATGAAATTCAAAAATTCAAAATATCCTAGCCTTTCATCGTCTTTATGAGTTGTCAGGCTCTTTGAAAATATCCTAAAATATCTATTTTTGGAGAGTCATGCCTAGTAAATACAAATAATAATTGCTTGATAACTATTAACTCTAATAGGGTTAGATTTGACTCACCTAGGTTTAGTTTGAACCTATTCCAAACCTTAACTCAACCCTAACTCACCTTGGGTGAGAGTTAATTTCTAAGCCTATAAATACAATGCCATGCCTCTTTATTTTTAATTTCTCATAGGCCAAAATTACAATGAAAATTTGGAGAGAGACATATGTTATTTTGGTGCAAATTTATCATGCACAAATGACTACAAAGATTTTATAAGAGTACTATTATAATGCCTAAATTCCTAGTAAGGTTATAGCACTAAAATCCTAAGCCAAACTACATCACAAGAAATCACAAGCCATGGTGCTAAAGAGAGAAGGAGCCAACAAACTTAATTTTCAAAAGACTTCTTGATGCACAAGCTGAACAAGCCACTTAACAAATCATTTGGATCTCCCAAGGAAGGTAAAATAGGTAAAGTCTTTTGTTTTAGTTATGCTTTCATTTAGTTTTTATTACTAATCTCTCCCCAAGTTCTAGGCTAGGAGTGTAAGTGTAAGTGTGTTTCATTTGAGTTTTATTTACTTGAAATAACACTATACTAACCTCCCTTCTTGGATTACTATGATCACAAATGGCACACCTAATGGGACCTCAAGCTTCCCATATATGAAAGAGGATTAATACATAGTTCTTAGTTTTTCTAGTGAATGTTTAAGAATCTTCAAAATTTGATTTTTGACTTTATTTTTCATGTATTCTATTTTTTTAGTAACACACAATTTACACATAGATCGATGATAATTCTATAAATACCAATGTCAGTCAACCCCTATATGAAGAATAAAGCATGGCAGAAACATTTTTAATGAGTTTTTCTTGTGTTTTATAGATTTTGCTTTGTGTCTAAGGGCATGTATATTATTTGACTAACTAGCTACCTACATGATCTAATGTTATTTATTGGTTTTATACTCATCTTGATATGAAAAACCATATTCTATCTTTCTATATTTTATAAGAAATTGATGTTAATTTGTGTTGACTAACGTCGATCCCTTTAGATTGACTAATGTTGATCCTTTTCAATTGACATAGATCCCTGTATGGATTGACATCGATCTCTAAGATAGAAAAATAACAAAACCTGAGAGCTCATTTTGAAACATTATTTTCTCATTCACTTTTGGGCTTCTAAGTAGGTAAAAACCCTCTAACATTTGTAGGTCCTAAAGTAGAAAAAGGCCAAGTTTGAAACATGTTTAAATCTTGCACACTTTGACTTTGGTGTTTAAAACAATTTTACTATTTTCATGCCTTAGATGTTTTCAATTTTTTTGCAAGTTTATTAACCAACTAATACTAAAGGGGCCCAAATTTCATAAACATCTTATTTTGGTGTAATAAAATAAACCCTCACACTTAGATACACACTCCTAAGAGTTGTTTATTTTATGCATATTCTTTCAAATTTGTTTATTTTCTCAAAATAATTGATGTGTGTATGCTCTCCCCCCATCTCCTTTAGGGAACTCAGGTGACGAAAAGTGATCATTATTTTCCTTTATTGCTTTAGTCTAAAAGCATGAAAAAAATATCATTAAGGATCTCATCAAATCTTTATGGTTTGGGTGATCTAAATGCGACCCTAAAGTCTTTTCACTTATCTTTAATTTTTATGGATTTTGGCTTATGAGCAGGAGTTCATCACCTTCTCATAGGTTCTATAGGGAAGCATTGACCCAAGAATTCATCTCTTGGCATCATTTTAACCCCACTCTATACTAGGGTATAAAAATTGAGTTCAACTTGTTAGGGTGCTTGTTTGAGTGATTAAATAAGATTTATTAGTAAGAAACTCCCTTGGATCATAGGGGTGACTTGGACATCACACTACACTGAGCAAGTGATGGATGTATTGGTTGTGAAAATGATAAAACCTTTTCACAACAAGCTATTTGACATAGATACAAATGATTTGAGCATATCTTGTGTTAGCCACACTTAGGACCATTTATAAATATGCAAAAATTGATATATTAAAACAACCCCACTTGTCATGGACATATCGTTGATGCATGGTGAGTAGCCTAAATTTTCATGTCATAGTAAAACCTCTTGGGAGAAAGAGGGGCCTAAAAACCCTACTTTTTATGCACTTTTATTTTTATATTAACACTTAAAATCCTCCCAAGAATGATTATATTGATGGAATTTGATAGTATTATACAACCTTGTCAATTTTAAGATCTAGGATGTTATAATTAGGTGTTTTACATCATTTTATCCTTTTTATGCATGGTCTTGAGTTGATCTATCTATTTTTTTATCTTACCATGTCAAAATGAGTCTTATTCATACATCACTCCTTTGTTTGAAGAGGTGTTATGTTTTCCATTTGACACCATACATTTTCCTTAGAATTTAAGAAAATCTTGTTTGTGTGTGTCATTTGATTGAAAAGGGTCTTATTATGCTACCCAATTCATTTCAAACCTTTTTTACCTTTTGAGTCTTGAAACAACCATTTACTATACCTTTAGAGCATGATAACATTGTTATGATTCTCAAATCATTTCATAGACTTGTTTTCCTTATGTCTAAAGTTCAACTTTTTGAAACCAAAACCATGTGTACCTTTTAGATCTTTACCTAGTGCCATTATGCCATTAAATTTTGTTTATCTTGTTGTTTGTTTGAAAGCCTAATTTCCTAAATTGAGTTTTTAATTAAACTTAACAAGTTAAAATCCAAACATTGATTGATTTATACCTATGCCTTATGTAATTTTGTCCTGGACATCAATCTTTCTCTTTTGGGTTATATAACTTAGGTTAATTCTTTATTCAAATTGAAAACTATTGTTTGTACCTAGATTTAGAGGAAACAACCTATCTTCCATATGCCTTTTGTTTCATGCCTTATACTAATTGACCAAGTTCATGTCTAAATTTTAATGCCAAGTTTATGCCAAAGTGTTTTGGATTTTTTAGATTAAATACCATACCTTGTTTTATTTTAAAGTCTAGATTTTGTGCCTTTTCCAAAACACATAGCACATGCATGTTTTAAGCCTAGATTTTGTGCCTTGTTTCACCAAAATACCTATGAAATTTTATGTGTCTTATATTAGACTTGTTTGGAATACTTTGAACCTTAAGTTTTAGATTTTAGTTTTATTCATCCACTTGACCTTTTGTGTGATATATTTAATGTTAGAAATTTGATGCTATACTATTTTATACCAATATTTAGCATAAACCTTTTAGATATACAGCTCCATTTTTAGACCATGTTATATCAAGTTCAAACCATTTATCCTTTGGACATTATTTTTTAGTGTTTATAGAAATATAGTCCCTTTGTCATAAAACATTCATCATTAATTTGAAGATGTCTCACTATACTTGTAGTGGAGCCATATATAATCTAGGATATGATAATGTTATCGCACAAGACAAATTTGTTCAAGAATCTTATGGTGATGATGTAGTTTTTGAGATATATCCCTATACACCTTACAACACTCAATTGGGGGAACAAAGACAAGATCCTTTAGATCACTATTTGGTCAACACACCTCCATACTTGGAGTAGGACCAAGAACAAACAATGTAGTACCTAGATAGCATACCATCAGTTGTAGACAAAGTCTAATAATAACCATAATGCATTATGATGCCATAGACATATGAATATTATTTTTTTTATCGTCACTTTATTGAAAACAAGGAAAAGATTTTAATCAAATTCATAGAGGTAGGGGCCAAGTTTCCAGTAGACTTCCCCCACAAAAAAATTCCAAGTCTAGTTAGAGTGCCTTATAGTATATTTTACAATCATGCCATTAAACAAGCATCTTATATAAATCATCAAGATTTAGTGTCAATTTCATAATAAAAGGTCTCATGGAAGACCACTTCATATAGATGTTGACAACATACAAGACCTATTTGAACTTAGTATGTAATTTCAATAACATGACCATGTCAAATGATTCACTTATCGAGATAATTCCTTCAATAAGAGTCTTAATAAAATTGACATGCCAAGATAATTTAGGTATAGACCCATTCACATAAATCACTTTAGTTGGAGACATGTTCAATGCCCCATCTATCGAATAAGTGTCTACTGCTTCTATGTAAATGAATGAGATAAACATAGTGGATAATATGCAATTAATTTCCAATCTAGGCTAAAGTGGTTTAAATACACAAAAAACTAATCCATAACAAGTGCCTTTAGTTAACACCATGAGTGGTTTGTAATAGTAGGGGAAATAAGTTATACCTCCCAACCATAATAAACTATCTTTAATCCTCAACTAGCTACTTCATCATATGGGCAACCATAAGGATTAAATAGTCAAGTGAAAACCAATACCTTGCCTCAACAACATGTGATTAATGTTACTCCACCTCAATAGGTGATGACTAAAATTCCACAATAATAGGTACAGTCTAATTTACCAATTTAATTGAGATATAACATTCTACCACTTTAATAGGGGTAACTAATATTTCACCTCATAATTTAGTGTTAAGTATACATATTTAATCACTGACCAACATTTATTTATAGTCATAAACATTATCTAATCAATAACATATGACTAATGGTTAACAACAAATGTCAAACACTCCACATGCATCTAATTCATAACAAGTGTTCATGCAACTAAGAGGTAATACTATTCAACAAGTACAAATCATGAAATAATTACCTTTCATTATAAATATGCCATAAATACAGTGATAGGGTCTTGGTTCACAAGTTCCCCTTAAACAGTTAGGTATGACTAGCTGATAACAAGTCTTTATTTAACCTTAGTAGGCATAGTAATTTACCCAGATCCATATCCTTCCATCTCAGCCATAATTCCCCTAAGAATAGGTCTATATACCAAATCTAAACTAGAATATCCAACCTTAATGCATGCAATTTCAAAAAACACACCCCAATATATGTATGCATATTCTTGGTCAATTCCCTAATGCAACTAAAATTTCATAGTAAACCATACCTCCATTATACCCTAGTCAAAGTAATCTACTTTTGACCACCCATATTCCACCTCATGATAATTTTCCATCTAGTTTCTTGGCATAAGAACTATAGAAAATGAAGGATGCAATTACTGCCATCTAAGTTGGGAAATGGACCAAGAATTTTAAGTTGGATGATGTGTGTTCTTATCCATTCAACATGGAGTATTTGCAACTACCATTTCCTCTAGGGTATAAACCACTGAAGTTATAAAAATATAAGGGTAAAGGAGACCCCAAGGCCCATTTAATCAAATTCTTTATTACTTTCTAGCTAGTGGCTTATAGTGACATATACCTCTTACTATTTTTTCTATAGAGTCTAGTAGAACAAGCTTTGGAGTGGTTTCTAAAATTATCAAAGAACGTAGTTCTATATTTTATATAACATTTCTCCAATAATATCAAACATGGGATTTCATTAGTATATTTGACTCAAGACAAATAGAAGGCCGATGAAATCTTTGCAAGTTATCTACAGTGATGGAGAGTACTTTCTAGCTACTTCACTCATAATTTACTAGATAAATAATTAGCCACTATGTTTACTAAAAATTAGCATAATGAGATATCTTACCATTTAGAGCTATAATGTGCACATACCTTTAAGGAAATCTTCAATAAAGTTTTACTAATTGAAAATACCTTGTTAACAAATGGATTATAAATCTTACCTCATCAAATCAAAATCAAAACCAAAACCAAGGAAATAACCAAAATCAAAATCATAACCAAGTCCAAACACAAGCATCAACACTAGAACAAGCCAATAATTATGAAAAATACAAGCACTTTAATTGTAAAATTAATGTTTTTGGGAATGGAGTAATTGAGTCATGACATGTACAAATGGTGCAAACACCATCTACTAACCTACACTATAGATTCAAATTACTCCTCATCAACAACCAATTTAACAAGCACATCCTTCACAATAATCTAGATTAGCACAACCTTCTTAGCAACCCTTGTCTTTGTAAACTCATCCTCCTCTAAGGAAAATTGTACCTACTCATCATATCTTTAGTGACCTTGGAGAGCCTATTAAAGTTGTGTTTCAAAAACTAGACACTGCTAATCTAATTAGTTGGCCAATATGAAGCACTATCCTGAGGGAATTCCTTATCCAGATTGGTATATACAAAACAAATTACATGAATACCATCAGGTTAATAGACATAATTTGTGATATTGTGTGCAAACCAAACATCTTATTCAAAACATGTTGGAAAATAGAGAGATAACATTAGATAATGGAGCTTTAACATCTAATTAGAAATTGGGTATTTATCAAAACCCTTTTCCACAAATAATAATAACAATAACCAACAACAAAAAAGGTCAAAGTATCAATAGTAATAATATAAATAATTGAAACAAAAATAATAATACCAGTAGTAGTAACAAAATTAATGTCATCCAAATAGATGGAACTAAGGCTAGAACAATGCCAATAACCAATAGACTTACCAAATAGTTGTACATGAGTATAAAAAGTTTGTAGGCCATATTTAATTAGGTTGCATTTTTACTATCTCCATCAATCCCATACCAAGTACTAAAAAATATGACCATTATTAACCAAATCCAATCAGCCAACCTATGTTAGTGATCCTTCCTTGACTTGGGACAACATACCAGTAAGGATTACTGCTTTTAGACCTTATATTGATAACACATCATTGACCTATGACCACATATAAGTGCAATATAAATTGATACTTATCCTATTTTTCCCCCCTCCATAATCATTTTCTAGTAAAAATGGTCCTGTATCTAATCCTAATTATGTAATCACAACTCAACAGTCAAAGATTACCATCCTAGGCCCATAACCATCTACCACTACACCCATCCAACCTACCATTCTAGATAGAAACAAGTCATATGCCAATGTAAAGGAAAATATGTTTGATATTATGGAATAACTATAGAAGATGCCCATACAAATTTCCATCTTAGATTTGGTGCATATGTTGACCATCCATAAAAACATCTTACCAGAGTTCCTAGGCCAATCCTAAGTTCCAAACAACATATCCCTAGAAAAATTTCAAGCTTTGGTTAGATATCTAGTCCTAGGTCATTAGTTATCCTTCGACCAAAGTGATATGTCATCCCTTGGCCCTCTTCATAATAATCTATTATACATCAAAGTTTCCATTATATGGCACAAAGTGAAGGGTGCCCTTATAGAAACTGGATAGAGCCTAAATATTGTGTCCTTAAAGCTCATCAAGCATCTTAAATACACAATATTTGATCTCCAACCAAAAAATATCATAATCAAGGCCTAAAAAAATTAAGATCAAGAATCACAATGCACCATTAGCTTATCAGTTATCATTAGGCCTTTGACCCATAATATATTATGCCATGTGTTAGACCTAGACCTATCATATAATTTGTTATTGGGTAGACCTTGGATACATGAGATTTGTATAATTCCTTAAACATTGAACCAGTGTCTCAAGTTATCTCATTATGGCATGGAGGTCACAATTTATAGATATTTTCAACCCTATGAATATTGTAAGCATTTGGAGGCTAAGTACAAAAGCTATAAATATAATTTTGGCTTGAATCTAGTTCCCAAAAAGGATAAGGGAAAAGAAATATGTATTGATTTATGAGAGACTAATTGAATTGACCTATATACCCTTGATTCATCTTCTTACAGGCCACCTCTTGAAATGTCCAATCATTTTATCATCATGTCTAATGGCCTAGGAGAATACTTCACCCATGATACATTTCACATTGCCAATATTACACAAAACCCCAAGTCGTATGGAAGACCTAAAGCCAAGCCACCTTGAATGGAATAGCAATGGAAGGGTAAAGGAAAACTACACAATCTAACATATATAATTTTTACACCATCCACTAGCCAAGAATAGGACCTAATCATAGGTGATGAATCATGGTTTTCTAACAAAAAACTGACTAATTTTTTTTAAAATTCCAAGTATCCAATCCATAATAGAATCATGGAAAAGCATGCCTATGAAAGATGAGGTCTCAGGCCAAATCAATAGGGAACACTTGAGCCAATTTATGCCACTCGATGTAAAGGAACCTATGGTCTTAGATTTAAACCACATGGGGGTGACCCCACATGTCTTATTCATGTTCTAATGCCAATGACTAGTGATGACACTACCAATAATGAAGTAGAGTTTGATCATAGCCTTATGAATACTTGGCCAATACCAATTTATTTAAAAGTCATGCCATTTGTACCCTTAGAATATTTATTCACCACAATCCACTTCCTCTATATCACCCTCAACTTATACCCTAGGACCAACAAGAATCCATAATGCCTATAGATGAGTTTGAGAATGATGAGGTCTTTTGTGATTTTGAAGGATTAAGAGATAATGTTTTGTTGGGAGACCATAAATAAGGGTTCTCAATCAAACTATATCTTGCAACCTATTTTAGAAAATGGGTAAACACCCTTAGCCACAAAAAATTAAATAAAACATTAAAGTACCAAAGTGAAAACCTCTTTGAGGCACTTTTGGACCAGGGTAAAATTAAAGAGTGTAGATACAGAATCCAAAGTGAGTTATATCAAGCATTAGTCAAGAAAATTCAAGAAAATGAATAAGAACATAAATAACTAAGGCAACTCTTTTGATAGGGTTTTGAAAATGATAATTAAGAGATATTGAAATAAATCACATAAACAATACCTTCCCAAGAACATCCCATCATCCAAATGCATTTCAAAATATGGTTTTCCCCTTGATTTGGTGTTCTTGTCTTTATCAATGATGAATTCTTTTCTCTTCCATCATTTCAAGTGCACCAATGAAATTGGGCTCATGATATTTGAATTAATGTTATGCCTATCTTAAAGCTATCCTATTACAAATTAAGCATAATAACACTACATAAAAATGACTTGTGGAGAGAATTATGCATAATAAGTTTACATAAATGAAGCTTAATAATGGTGGTCTTAGCCCTCCTATTTATATATTTTTGAAATTGGTCAGAATCAACCATGATCATTTATTTTGAGATCAAGATGTATGGCCATGAATTAATTCAAATTTGGAGGATTAAATCATAAATACCCTCATCACTATTTGGAAGGAATGGCCATTAAAAAAGCATGGGAGGCCTTAAACTTGATATTTGTTATATTTATGGCTTATAGATGCCACCCCAAAAATAATGTCACTTGATGATGCAAATATTATAAATAAATTTACAATTAAAATATATTCAATAACTTCTATATATTTTCCACTTAAGCTCTTAATTTGGATTAATTTTCTTAAGTGAGATTAATCAAATTTTAAGACATTGTTTAAAAATTGGTTGCACATTATTAATCAAACTAGTCAGAATGTCAAATTACTAGGTCATAATTTTATTAGAGTTTAATTAGAAGAATATTTTAGTTTTATATGGACCAATATCCCATTTAATACATTATGGATGTGAATAACACATGCATGTGTTGTGTGCTATTAAATTTTAAAAAATTAGTGATTCAGGGTGTCAAATTGTGTTTTTATCATTTTGACTCAAAATGATTTGAGAAAATTTAGTTATCACATAAAATTATTTTCCCCATTCAGGGATACATTAGCCTAAATCAACACTTGTATATGACAAGCTCAAACTATTTAGCATGTTTTAGTGATTTTGGCCCAAATTGTGTGTTTGAGTGCACTTAAGTAAGATTGACAATTTTAATACAATGGTGTTAGGAATTGGATGTCTACATTTTCCCCATGTTTGATAAGGTGTGGTGAAACATTCTAATGAAGAACATCTTTTCAAATAAAATAATTATCAAGAATAATTTGGATGGAAATGACCCATGATACCCCCTCAAGAGGACATATGAGGATGAAAACTAGGGATGAACTCTCGAAAAGAGAGAGAAAGATGTTAAATTAACCCATGGATAAGGTAAAATCCATATTGAGCTAATTCTTACATTTGTTGATTCTCAATGATCAAAATATTATTAGGACATAACGGGCCCCAAATATGGGTGGAACTGGGAAGGATACAATCCAAAAATATAAGCAACACACTTTGAACACACCCAAAACTAGAGTGCAATCTATGTGCTAAGGGAATGATCAATCCTGAGACAAGTTGTACACTTTGAATATTTCCATAATGAGGGAAAAAGTCTACAAAGATTATAATTAGAAGAAAAAAGAGAGCATTTCTCTTGAGAAAGGAAATAATAATGTGCCCTAGTAGAGCAGATTTAATTGGTTGATAAAGCAATTTTTCCCTAGTAGGGTTGATTTTGATCATTGATAATTAATTATTCCCTAATAGGGATTATTTGATTCAGTGATGGGTTCTGAACATTGTGCCCCTATAGGGTAAATTGGAAATCATAGCTCAAGGATATAATATAATACATAGATTAAAGATGAGCAAGCATAAATGTAAATGCAATAGTCTAGTGGATAAAAAGACACAAACAACCAAGCATACAAGAATTCACAAAGCAATGGAAGAGATGAATATAAGAATGAATATGGTTGAGCTAAATCAAGATAAATCATGTATCTAAGCTTTGTCTACATAGTCCAAATGGACCTTAAGAAAATTTATTTTACCTAGAAGTAGGATAAAATGGAATGAGGAATGAAGAATAAAAGAAAATAATAGACCACTTGATTGATTAGACTCATAATGTATGACAAGAGATGCACATATGGCATAGAGTTGGGTACTTAGTTCATTAGTTCTTATTTTCATTGGTGCACTTGAGAGATGATCTTTGGAGCTGCATTGATTTTGAGACTTGGATCTAAAGCACATAGTGCTTATTATATCAAAATAAAATTATGCATCATAAGTATCAGTAACCTATAATGGCATTACATTTTAATTACAATGAGCCAGTTCAAATGTGAATATTTAAAACTAAGGATAATGATAAGAACTATCAAAACCAAAGTTATAATGATTACATTTAAACAAAAACAAAGATAAGGAAAAATCAATACACAAATGTAACCTAACTTAAGATCAAGATATGAACAATTGGGATTTAAATAGGAACAAGAATGTATAAAATCAAAGCAAGAATAACTTAATAAATAATCATGAAGGAAGATTTTAATAATCAAGATATATGTGCACTAAAAATTACTTAGAAAACAAAATAAAAGAACAAGATAAAATAGTCACTCAAAAGACCAAAAACAAACAAGGAAAAACAATAAAGGAAGAGAAAGGAATAAATGAAGAAACAATAAAGAAAAACAAAACACTAATAAAAATAAAATAAACATAGAAAAACAAGAGTTAGTCATAAGGTTAGAGTGAGCATAAAATAATTGTTTATGCTTGTGTAGTAGAGGCATTAATTTATAAAACAATGTAACAAGAACAAAGAGTAAAAATTTACCCCTAGTGATATGAAACAACAAGACAAAAAATGGGGGAAAAAGAAGAAAAGGAAGAGGGGGCGAGCTGAGTCTAGACATGCAAGATAAGTGGATGTTGCCTACATATTTCTATGGATGCAAGGTCCAACATGAACTTTAGGCCAAATGCAGTTCTCTTAGGAAATAGGAAATAAGAAAAGTGATGACAAGAAAACATGATTGATGTTGTAAAGGAAATAAGTAAAATGGGATTGAAAAATGGTGAGAACATTCAAATCATTGCTTGAAAAATGACAAGAGCATGGAGATCAGAACAAACAAAAGTGTAAGACAATGTTTTTGTTCTTTTTGTTGATCATTTTTTAATTTTTTTTGTGTTTTTAGGATAAGCAATAGAAATGAAATATTTAAAAAAGGTTCAAGGAACTACCTAATTGAGGAGATGCTCATCCACAGGTAAGCATTAAAACTATAGCTAAGTCAGTTGCAATGGGGATCATGGATATAAATAATTAAACAAGGAACCAACTAATCAAGGAGATGCTCATCCAAGAGTATAAGTTAAAACAAAAACTAAATTTGGTTGTAATGACCCATTCTCACAAATTGGTGAGAATAAGATCCTGCTAAGGCAATAATGCTTACCAAATAATAGCAAAATAGAATAGTATGCAGTCTAAGATAAATCTAAATAAATATTTAATAGGTAAAAACCTTGAGCTGATGTATATGTGTTCACTTGTCTACAAAAAGAAGTTTCAAAATACTATCCAGGCTGAATTGTTTTGTAGAACTAGCATTGAATGTTTCCAAAATGCCTATGAGTCATAATCAAGATCATAATTGGTCAAGGGATAAAATATGTATATGTTGCCTAGAATATGAAAAGAATATGGTTCTTAGTAGAATGGTCCAAAATGAATAGGGTCCAAAAGAGGATAGTCTAGGGTGGATTAAAAAGAGTTAAGATGGAATATAAATGATCTAGAGTGAAAATGGTCCAAAGCTTCAACTATCTAGAGTCATACAAGAATATGGATCTCATAAAAATGGGATAGGGTAGGTCAAAAAAAATGAATATGGTCCAAGATAGGATGGTCAAGGATATGATAATGGGATAAAATAATTTTAGCATAAGTTGCCCCTAAGTAAGGGGTCTTGTAGACAATGGCTCAAAAGTTTTCAATCATAGAACTACTTGAGATGCATAATGTTCATGATCTCTATAAGTTCTTCACCACTTGGAATAGCCTACTAGTATGCCCTAATCCATAGTTTGTTACGATAATATAGGGTCCAAGCTAACTATGTTAGAACTTACCCTTTTTCTTGCACTCAACATTTGTATTCTTTTGATTTTATTTTAAGACTAGATCACCAATATCAAAATATTGAGGGAGAATGTGCTTGTTTTAGCTTCTTCATAATTTGTTCTGATAGGATTGCAAGTTTTCTAGGGAAACTAAATTCTTACCATCAAGGAGTTCTAATTATTAAAACTTGGAGACTCTATAATCTTCATCATCTTCAATATTCTCTAAAGATACTTACAATGAAAGCAACTTGATCTCAATAAGGATAATAGATTTTGTGCCATAAACAAGGGAGTATGGAGTGGCTCCTATGGGGGTTTGATCACTAGTATGATAAGCCCAAAGGGTAGGAAAAATTTATGAGTGATAATTATGGCCAACATCATTGAAAATATTATTTAATATGGCAATAATGGTTTTGTTTAACACCTTAGCTTATCCATTGCCTTGCATGTTATATGGTGTGGATTTATTATGCTTGATTTTGAATTTTGTATAAAGTTATTTAACATCGCTATTTATAAATTATCCACCATTATTAGATATAATGTGTGTTGGAATACCATATCGACAAATGATATGGTAATGTATAAACTTGGTAATCTACCTACCAATGACATAGGTGAGATAAATGGCCTCAGTCCACTTACTAAAATACTTGGTAGTATTTAGAATATGTTTATGGACTTCAAAAGTGTTGGGTGAATATTTTGTCAATAGCTAACTGATGAGAAAAATAGGTCTCTTCAACCACAGCATAGGGAGATTGGTCAGCCAGATGTGCAAGTTTACCACATCAAAAGGGGACAAATCTCTCCTCTCATCAAGGGGAGGTTCCCTATAAATAGGAGGCTATATACTATATATATAAACAAAAAGTAACATTAGGGGTAGGATAACGCCATCCAGCTCTCTTTTTTTAGAGATGATGTTCAAAAACAAAGGATAAAATCTTGGTGAAAACACTGAAGGCACTTATCTTCTTTCAAAAGTGATCTTGTAGGAAGTAGCAGGAGTTCTTTCAGGTAGAGACAAGTAACTGGTAACAAAGGGTATAATAACCAGTAGAATGAGATGTAGCACAAAGTCTCCACCTCAACTGCCCAAGAGTGAAATATGAAGGACAATGAGGGCACAAAGTCATCCCAAGGTCCTTTACATAGAAACAAAAAATAGACAAACACACTAAAGACAATTGTAGACAGCATAAAGTCTCTCCACAATTGGCTTCAGGACAACTTCCTGATTACTTCCACTAGTTCTTCTTATTTAAATAAAATGGACAAGAATGCCTTCAGGAAATAGACATAAGAAAAATCTCCTAAAATAACACAAGCTATAACAACACAAAGTCTAAAATTAACTTACTTTCTCATTCAAACAAAGAAATATGATGAACAATTTGAGCTCAAAGTCTCAGTAATCACCTCTCAATTTGGGCAGAGTTTCGCTTCTATAATGAAAACGTCTCCTTGCATAAAGTAAGAGAATACAATATATAGTGGTCAAGAAAGGCTTCACACTTTGTTCCATGGAGTGGCTCATGTGGCAGTCAATGCCTTGAATGCATTTCCAATTTTGTCAAGGGACAATGTTAGAATAGGGTGGTTGCCTTAACTATGGCATATCAATTCATCTCAAATGTCTTCTCTTAGGCCTCGATCATCTGGTCTATCACCTGATATCTGTGCAGCTGTCCACCTCATCTTTACTTTAAGGGAGACAAATAGGTTGCACCTTCAATGTTTGCAAGCCAAAATATCTGCTTGGTGGACTGTTCCACCTACTAGAATAACTTCTGCATAGATATTTATAGTTTTTGTCTTTTCTTAACATTTGAGCTCTCAGGGCTAAATTCCTAGCTTTGTTAGCTCTTTCAGCTCTCTCCCTTCATCGTTCTTCCTTTTGGCATTTTGCCCTTTTGCATTCAAGTCTAAGTTCAATCCTTCAAAGATCAATGACTATTTCATTTCCATGAATTTGATAGTTTCAGGGACGTCACCATTTGAACACCAACAGCTAGTTTATTTCCCTAAATTTGATGGCTTTGGGAACATCACCAGACGTCTAGATCCCAACAACTAGTTCATGGTGCTTAATCTTGACATCTTTAGGCCCGTCACCCTCCTTGGAAATTCCTTTAGCTTTCTTATTTGATCCTTCTCGAAGGGGACCTACCCTTTAGGGTCTTGAAAAAGGTCCATTTTGCTCGATGAGAGCCCCCCCACAAGGGTATCTTCCCTTCAGGGTTCTTCAAGTGGCCTTTGGGTGGTTTCTGAGGTCCTTTGGCTTCAATTCCTTCAAAAAAAATGTCTAAAGGAATTACTTTAGACATTTTGTCTGAAGGAAACCTTTCCACTTGCTTTCAGTTAGCTTTCCCTTTGGTTGGATTCCTTCAGACAAAAAGTCTGAAGGAATTCCTTCAGACTTTTTGTCTGAAGGAATTGCCTTAACATTTTGCCATGGAAAATCTTTTTGAAGGGTATCTTTTTTCCTTAAACAAATATAAAGGAAAACTTACCCTTTTGGCCTTCTTTCTAAGTGCTTTTTTGCCCTCCATAAGGGTTGTTTGATCTCCAGAATTGCCTTTCGAAAAAGTTACAAAGGTCCTTTTGGCTCCTAAGTGCCCTCTGCAAGGGCACTTGTCCTTTAGGCTCTTGGAAGACCTTCCTTTGAACCTTTCAATTGAAAATGCCTAAGTGTTGAGAACTCATTTCTTTCTTGCAGACTCTATAGAAACCAACCTATAGAGTCTGTAGTTTCAATCATGTAGAGTCTGTAGTTTGAAGCCTATAGAATCCATAGTTTCAAGCCTGTAGAATTTGTAAAAATGAGTCTATAGAACCTAGCCTATAGAGTCTGTAGTTTCAAGCATATAGAATCTGTAAAAATGAGTCCATAGAACCTAGCCTACAGATTCCATAGAAACCAACCTGTAGAGTCTGTAGAAATCTAAAAAAGCTTGAAAAATGGAGAATTTGAAAACCCAGAATAGTTTTTTAGAAGGGAAGAGAGGATTTTGGCCTGCAGGACCAAAATAATTCATGTGTTATCCCAAAAAAGGAGTGACAAATTTTGTGAATAATAGCTAGCTCTAGTTGGGGAACTTCCTTTAGTTGAAATTTTGAAGTAGCTAAGGGGAGTAGAAACTAGAATCTCTAGTGCCTTTAAGTATGCCATTGGGATATGGAGTCATGCTACCCAAAAAAGAAAGGTGCCAAAAATGAAAACAAAAAGCACAAAATAGAACTAAAGACTATATAAATATACATATGTATAGATGATATTATCTGATGCTTTAATAATTGAAGTGCCTCAGATGCCACCCACTGTGAGATAGTGAAAATGGAATTCCATCTTGATAAACTAGTAAGAAACCATTTTCTCCCTAGAATCAGTGATGGGTGAATGGAATTCTTCACCAGGAATCACATTTTCTATGTAATCCTTTTGGTTCTCTTTTCTTGCCCCATGGCAAGGTGTGGTCTCCAATCTAAAAACCATAAATCTTTGCTCTCTTGGCAAAGAGTTCCTTTTCCTGACTTTGGTGTGTAGTAGTATGGTCCACTACCATAGCTTGTTGCTCATCTAGTTCAGTCTAGTACATGATTTGATTGTCATCATCAGATACCTACCAATAGTTAGCTTTATCAGGCATGCTTGGTCGAAAGACTAGTTTGATAGTGTACCTATTATCTTTGAAATTGGGGTGAGGAAACATAAAGGTTACAAGGATAGCCAATGAATTTGCATGATTGTGAGGCTCTCTAGGCACTACAAAAATATTGAAAGCTTTAAAACTTTCAATTTGATCCCATACGAGATTATGGTAATGGCACAATCTTTTATTCTTAGTTTAACACAATTTCTTCACCTAAAAAACCATTAGTTTAGCATCTCCTTTAGCATGAAGGAGTTTAACACCTCTGTCTTGAGCTACCCTCAACCTGAGTAGTAGAGATTTATACTTAGTAGTGTTGTTGGTGTTGCTAAACTGTAACTTATATGATGAAGGAAAAATATCTCCTTGAGGAGATATCAACATAGTTCTAGCTCCAACACCAGTAGAAGAATTACTACCATTGAATTCTAGGATCTAAACATCACCAGAAGCTGATCTTCTATAAAATTTTTCTTCATTAGAGAGGGAAGATCCTTTTTCATTTGTACTGCACCCTACCAATTCTTCTGATGTCTTGTTTGAATCAATTTTAGGATTGCCACCTATAGGAATTTCATCTACAAAAACATGAACATCCTCTATGGACAAAAAATAATTACCCCTACCTGAAGACTCAAATAGAATTTAGGCTTCAGGCACTGATGTCTAAGTGACAACATATTTTCCCTCCTTTTCAGGAAGCAGCCTCTACATGACACCTTTAACTAGGATCCTTGCCTCAGATAGGTCCATACTTAATTCACCACCAACATCCTTGCAAAAATTTCTCTCAAGAAGAATGTTGTATGAGGCTGGGACATCAGCCACCAAGACTATCATCTTGATCCTCTTTTTTGGAAAGGTGGTAAATGCAAATTAGGCATCCTTGATTTGTCCCAGTAGTGGCACTTGTTTATTCTCCATGGAGAAACATCTCCCAAATGTCTTGGTTAGTGTGAGACCAAGAGATTCTACCACTTTAGTAGGCATGACATTGTCTAAAGCTCTGGAATCAATGATGAAGTTGCTTAGCTTGTGATCGTTTATCAATAAGGAAACATAGAAAGGCTCTATTTTCCTAGGGGTAGCAGGAGGAGTAATGACAAGATTATTTGGGATGGACATGTTCCTTGGGGAATCATTAGTTACCTTCTTAACATCTTATCCTACAGGGATGGCTTTATTCTTCACACATTCAACCAACCTGTCCAACTACTCAGGGTTGGCTTGTAGGAATTCAAATTTAGACATTTGAATTTTGGTTTTCTTGACATGGTTGACTATGTCAAATGTCTGAATGGACTAGGAATAGAGGATGGGAGTTCATCCTTTTGGTTTTTGGGAGGGGAAGGACTAATCTAAGAATTTGAAGTATAAGGTGTAAGTATGTTTGATGTACTTACCTTTCCTGCAATCACTAGGTCTTTTGCTTCTAAAGACAAAGTGGATCCCTGCTTAGCAATTGAAATTATTGGTTGAGTTCACTCCTCTGTATTTTATTTATCAGCTTGCTGGGCTGATTGATTCTTGAATAGGGTGAAAATAACGTATGATCCATGAACTGCTTTACCTTCACTTTTGAGTTCATCTTGGTAATTTAGGAAACCAATGTTGGAGTCACCAGCTGATTCTTCTTAGTCTGTTGCAAAGAGATTAGCGTAATTTTATTGATCAAACTTAGGTTAGAAAGAGAAATCATGTTCTATTTCTAGATATCCAAATATTGAGTTAGTTGGAGGCACTTCAAGGGCAAGGTTCCTCTATGGTGGAGGAAGATGATTTGTTTGCCCTTGATTCTTGGTAGCATTACCTTGATATGACTGGTTCTAAAATGTCCTCCTTGGCATATCTTGATAAGGAGGAGCAGACATACCTTGGGCCACTTGTCTTTTCAAGGCTAGTAGTTCATTTGCTACCTTTTACACCATTTGATTAGTGGTGCCTGTAAATGAATTCTCCAAAGATGAAGAGGATTTGCCTCTGTTGGGATCTCTTCTTATCTTCCCTACCAAGATGAGATCATCTTCTACCTTAGTAGCCAAATCTTGATTAGTAGCAAGATCTATGTGGTCAGTCCATCTTAGTAAGAAACTCACTTCAGGTAGCTATGAGTTGATGAAGAAGCATTTGAGGTTCTCAGGTGTTGGCTGAGCAATTTTAGGAATTTGGTTCCTTAACTTGTCAAACTTTGCTATGAAATCCATCATAGGCTCATGAGGCTCCTTCTTCATATGTGTGAGTTGGGCCAAAAAGGCATGTGTATCTTCTATAGGCTTGAACCTTGCTTCGAATTTGGTTTTGAGAGTATCCCAATTGATCACAGTTTGGGCCTATAAATGATAGAACTAGTCTGCAATTGCACCTTGTAGTGTTTCCACAAATAGCCTAACTGTTATGTCCTCATATTCCACGCCTATCACACCACAAGCTATGTTGAAGTCAACAATATGTTCATCAATATGAACTTTCCCATCACCAAATAACTTGGGGAAATTCATCCTTAAACTACATGGAAGCTCATGAAGAGGTGGAGTAAGATTGAGTGGACCAAAAGAGTTACCCCAGGGGCCTTGAGCTACTATGATTTGATTATGAAAAAGGGGGATAACAAATCTGGGTGGAGTATGTATAGGTAAAGCTCTGGTAACAGTAGAAAAAGAATCTCTGCCTTGTGTTGGTGACCTGGTACAAGTAGGAGGAACACTCCTGGGTCATTAAACTTGAAGTTGGGGAGGGAACAAATTGAAATTGCCATGTTGCACCAACTAAAAAATAGGGTCCACAACACCTTGGGCTCTCTGGCTTCTAGTATAGCATAAAGTTGCCAGATTGTAGAATAAAAATCAGAAAGAACTAGTTTTACTTTAGCTTGAAGCTTGAGGCTTCAAACTACGTGCTCTTCCCCAACAGATCTGGTTTGCAAACTAGATTATATAATGGAAATGGATAAGGATAGGGACTGCTTCAATCTAAAACTTGAGGCTTCAGACTTCATGTGATGTCCCCATCAGAGTCACCAAAAACTATTGGGTGAATATTTTGTCAACAGCTAACTGATGAGCAAAATAGGTCTCTTCAACCATAGCATAGGGAGATTGGTTAGCTAGATGTGCATGTTTACCACATAAAAAGGGGACAAATCTCTCCTCTCATCAAGGGGAGGTTCCTTGTAAATAAGAGGAGGGTATATACTATATATATAAGCAAAAAGTAACATTCAGGGGTAGGATAACACCATCCATCTCTCTTTTTTTAGAGAAGATGTTCACAAACAAAGGATAAAGTCTTGGTGAAAACACTGAAGGCACTTCTCTTCTTTTAGAATTGATCTTGCAGGAAGCAGCAAGAGTTGTTTTAGGTAGAGATAAGTAATTGGTAACAAAGGGCATAGTAACCAGCAGACTGAGATGTAGCACAAAGTCTCCACCTCGACTGCCCAAGAGTGAAATACGAAGGATAATGAGGGCACAAAGTCATCCCAAGGTCCTTTACATAGAAACAAAAAATAGACAAACACACTAAAGACAATTGTAGATAGCACAAAGTCTCTCCATAGTTAGCTTCAGGAGACCTTCTTGATTACTTCCACTAGTTCTACTTATTTCAATAAAATAGACAAGAATGAATTCAAAAAATAGACATAAGAACAATTTCCTAAAATGACACAAGCTATAATAGCACAAAGTTTGAAAGTAACTTCTCATTCAAATCAAGAAATATGATGAACAATCTAAGCTCAAAGTCTCAGTAATCACCTCTCAATTTGGGTAGAGTTTCACTTCTATAATGGAAAAGTCTCCTTGCATAAAGTAAGAGAATACAATATATAGTGGCCAAGAAAGGCTTCTCGCTTTGTTCCATGGAGCAACTCACATGGTAGTCAATGCCTTGAATGCATTTCCAGTTTTGTCAAGGGACCATGTTGGAACAGGGTGGCTACCTTAACTATGGTGTGTCAATTCATCTCAAATGTCTTCTCCTGGGCCTAGGTCATCTGGTCTATCACCTAATATCTATGCATCTTTATACCTTGCCTTTACTCCAAGGGAGACAAATAGGCCGCACCTTCAATGTTTGCAAGCCAAAATATTTGTTTGGTGGACTGTTCCACCTACTGGAATAACTTCTATGCAGATATTCCTAGTTTTTGTCTTTTCCTAGCATTTGAGCTCTCAAGGCTGAATTCTCAGCTTTGCTGGCTCTTTCAACTCTCTCCTTTCATGGTTCTTCCTTTTGGCATTTTGGCATTTTGTATTTGGGTCTACATTCAAGCCTTCAAAGATCAATGGCTATTTCATTGCCATGAATTTGACAGTTTTAGGGATGTCAGTAGTTGAACACCAATAGCTAGTTTATATCCCTAAATTTGATGGCTTTGGGAATGTCACCAAATGTCTAGATCCCAATTCCTTCAGCTTTCTTGTTTAATCCTTCTCAAAGGGGAATTTCCCTTTGAGATCTTGAGAAATGTCCATTTTTCTCGGTGAGAGCCCACCCGTAAGGGTATCTACCCTTCGGGGTTCTTGGGGTGGCCTTCAGGCAGTCTTTAGGGTCCTTTGGCTTCAATTCCTTTGGAAAAAATGTTCAAAGGAATTCCTTCAAACATTTTGTCTGAAGGAAACCTTTCTTCTTGCTTCCAGTCAGCTTTCCCTTCAGTCAAATTCCTTCAGACAAAAAGTCTGAAGGAATTCCTTTAGACTTTTTGTCTCAAGGAATTGCCTTAACATTTTGCCGTAGAAAATCTTTTTGAAGGGTATCATTTTTCCTTAAACAAATCTGAAGGAAAACTTACCCTTTCAACCTTCTTTCCAAGTGCTTTCCTACCCTCTGTAAGGGCTGTTTGATCTCTAGAATTGCCTTTCAAAAAAGTTACAAAGGTCCTTTTGGCTCCCAAGTGCCCTCCGTAAGGGAACTTATCCTTTGGGATCTTGGAAGACCTTCCTTTGAACCTTTCAATTGAAAATGCCTAAGTGTCAAGAAATCTTTTCTTTCCTACAGAGTCTGTAGAAACCAACTTGTAGAGTCTGTAGTTTCAAGCCTACATAGTCTATAGAAATGAGTTTGTAGAACCCAGCCTATAGAGCCTGTAGTTTCAAGCCTATAGAGTCCATAGAAACCAACTTGCAGAGTCCGTAGAAATCTGAAAAAACTTAAAAAATGGAGAATTTGAAAACCCATAATAATGTTTTAGAAGGGAAGAGAGGATTTTGGTCTACAAGACCAAAATAGTTCATGTGTTGTCCCAAAAAAGGAGTGATAGATTTTGGGAACAATAAGAAGATGTGGGGTTTATTTTTCTAATGAGATTGAGGCCCCATGTAGAAAATGGCCATGATGTAGTAATCGACTGTAGAGGCAAGGAAGGTGCATGTATTAAATTTACATGTTGTTGACAAGGAACACATTTCCTCACATAATTATAAGCATATGTCTCCATTTTGGGCCAATAGTTGTAGACACCTAAAAGTGGCCACCAATGACCAAGCTTCAAACCAATTTCTATCAAATACCATAATTTTGCCTAAAAACACTAAAAGACATTAAACAGTTTGAATTAATCATATATGAGCACCAATTATTACTAGAGTATCATTAAAAAGGGTAATGCATTTTATAAAACTATTAGTTCTTCCTGAATCATTTTGATCCAAAATGTCAAAAATGTAATTTGATGCCCTAAACCACTAAATTCCCCAAACTAGGAAGCACACAACATGTGCATGTGTTATTTCATGTTGACAACCTCCTAAATGGTATATTGGTCCATACACAACTAAAATCAACCTCTAATTCCACCCTAGTCAAAATTTGACCCATTAACATAAGATTTGGACCAGTTTAATTAATGTGTGCACCAATTTTCTAAAAAATGAACTAAAAATGTTTAAATCTTACTATTATCTCTAAATCTTACACCCTAAAAGAGAGTGTTTAGTCCTCTCCTAGATTTGGGCAATGTTGGAACATTTATAGGCCTATATTTATAGCTGAAGGAAGTGAGAAGAGGAGGCCTTTGGCACCAAATAGAAGAATCAATTTTTTTAGAAGTCTCCATCTTCTATTTTAACCATCTTTGTCAATGATGCTCACTCGAGCCATCCCATTGATCCATGTCACCACAAGTGGTTACACAATTACCTCATTTTATCTAATATGCTTCCAAAATGGTTGCACCAATAAGACAAGACATTTTTGAGCTAATTTTAGGTATTAATTGAATACTAAAAATGGATATATCTGTTAGAAACTTGTCTTGATGTTTAACGACTTCTTCTTGGCTCGTCTAGATGTGCCATGGCATGGAGGAGAGTTGCTTTCATTCTATTTGGTCCTAGAGATGAAAACCACCAAAACCTACATGGAATCCCTTTTACATCTTTTATATACTTTCCCTTTTTGATTGGCCATCAAAATTGATGTAGATCATTAATTTGCACCATCAATATGCTCTTGTATAGATGCTTGTGGATCATCCTTCATCTACTCTTTGAGAATCCAACTCACTCCAGCCTCATGCCATGTGGTAGATCCTCATTCATTATATCATGACTCTTATACACCATCGATTAGTCATTAGATCAAGCTTATAAGCTAAGTAGCTCTAAAAATTTGATTTGTACTTTATAGACCCATTTGGGTTTTTGACCTACTTAGCTTATAAAGTTTATAAGCTAAGTCTTTGAAGAAATCCAATTTTCTCTTTGGCAACCCGTTTAGGTTTTCTAACCTCCTTGACTTCAGAATTTCTCATTTACTCTACTTATAAATTTCATAAGTAAAGCACTTGGAGAATCTTGATTTGCACTATGAGACTCATTCAGGTTTTCTGAAGCTCCTTGACTTTGGGTTCTTTTAGCTTGAAGACTTCATACTTTTTGAGAACCAAGTCTTCAAGGTTTCCAAGCTTGATTACTTCCAATGATTAGTTCCTTACTATGAATTTTAATGTTCATCGACCCATCACCATGGAATCCCAATGGCTAGTTCATGATGCTAAATTTGACATCCATCTGCATGTCACTAGACATTTTTTTAAGAATTATTTTAGGATTTTTGAGCTCCTTAACTCTAGCATTTCCTTTTAAAGATTTCCTTTGGAATTGTTTTACAAAATAATTCCTTTGGACTTTTTGTCCACCTCTTTTTCTTTCTCATTCCTTCAGGCTCTTGGAAAGTTCCCCTTTGAAAATTTTCTGAAGGGCACTTGGAAGGGAAAGTGTTCCTTTGAAAAAATTCCGAAGGGTACTTTTGAAGAAAAGTGTCCCTTTGGAAAAAATTTTAAGGGAACTTGTAATACAAAGTCTCCCTTCAAATTTTTTTTAAGGGCACTTTTGAAGAAAAGTGTCCCTTTGAAAAAATTCTGAAGGGCACTTTTGAAGAAAGGTAACCTTTTGGATTTTTCTAAAGGGAACTTGGAAGAAAAAAATGTCCCTTCAGAAAAATACTGAAGGGTACTTTTGAAGAAAGGTGTCCCTTCAAATTTTTTTGAAGGGCACTTGGAAGAAAAAAGTGTCCCTTTGGAAAAATTCTGAAGGACACTTTTTAAGAAAGGTGTCCCTTCAGTTGTTTACGAAGGGCACTTGGAATAAAAAAGTGTCCCTTTAGAAAAAATTTGAAGGTCACTTTTGAAGAAAAGTGTCCCTTCATATTTTTTTAAGGGCACTTGGAAGAAAAAAGTATCCCTTCAGAAAAATTCCAAAGGGCACTTTTGAAGGAAAGTGTAGGAAAGTGAAGAAAAGTGGGAGGAAGAAATCTTTCGAGAAGGACTTGAAGAAGGATTCTTTTGGAATTTTTGTCCAAGACAAAAAAAATTGAAAGAATTCAAAGGCTAAAAGAATTCAAAGGTTATGTAAAGACCTAAAATACATTGAAAAAAATTGAAAAAAATCTTTGAAAAGAGAAAAAAACACTTGTGCAAACCTTTGGAGGGGACATATGGATAAAAAGATTGTACTTAGCCATTTCTTTATAGGGTGAAATAATTGAATAACATTCTTGGTGATTCCTAAGGGAGGCATGCCTGCTATGCCTAAGACTAGTCACCTTAATCCTTCCAGTGAGCATGGAGTCACACATAAGGCACTCAAAATAACTTGAACAAGCTTGGCTCAAAACACACAAATTGGATGATCACACCAAACAAAAGAAGGAAAACACATGTGCTACAAAGCACTTAGGGAACACAACAACAAATGAAGGGAAACACACCTAGATAACTATTTACAAGATATACTTATAAGGATTAATATCAAAGTTTTAAATGTATCCCATTCACATGGATATGTATTTGGTGATGTTCCATAGCCTTGTGTGTATTGTCCCTTGCTTCCTATAGCTGCATTATTTCTATCAATTTGACCTCCATTGGAGTGTTTTCAAGTAGTTCTAGCTACTTTGAAATTTATAGATTAGGGAGTTCTTGAGATATGGATAGTTAATCTTCCTTCCCATAAATAAGCACAAAGGGAGAGTTACCAATTGATTTCTTGGAATTAATCTTGTCAACCCATAAAACTATCTTCAGTTTATTGTGTCATGCCCTTTGATTGTTCTCCAATGTCCTCTTTATTATTTTGATGAGGTTATTATTGGTAGAATCAACTAATCCATTACCTTTAGGGTAATAATTAAATGAGGTACTCAAGTAGACTCCATTCCTTGCTACCCAATCAGAAGTTTTAGCACTTATGAAAGTAAGTGCATTATCAAAAATGATGACATGGGGAACTTCAAACCTTGTTGCAATGCTATCATAGAACTCCAAGATAGCATTTTCACTTGCCTCCTTCAATACAATAACCTCTACCCACATTTTAAAGTAGTTAGTGGTAGTTAATAGCCATTTATGTCTAGCACTTGATGGAGGGTTGATCATGCCAATGAAATCGAGACCCCATTACATGAAAGGTTGGTCCACTTGGATAGGTTTTAATGGAAGGGATGAAATTTTCTATTTGCCTACAAGGAAGGCACATTGAGGACACTTTCTAACCCACTGGTAATAGTCTTTAAAAAGACTAGGTCAATAGTAACTAACCCTCATTATCTTTGTAGCTATTGTCTTAGGAGAGAAATGACTTCCATTTGCACTATTGTGGAACTTCTCCAACATCATATCAAATTTATCATTATTAACACATCTATTATCACACTATTCACATCCTTTTTAAAAATAACACCATCCACAAGATAGTAAGGAATGTTTTGTAGTCTAAAATATCTCCTTTGAGACTTGTTTAAGCTATTGGGACACTCACCATTTTGAAGAAAACCAATGATGTCTTGTGTCCAAATTTGAGCTTGCATTTGAACAACTATTTGGGGTTAAACTTGGTTGACCAAGGATTACTCTTTTAGCTCTTGAAGGTCTAAAGCTAAATTCTCACACAATCCTCTTCCTCTTACCAAAATCACCACTTTAATATCCACGCCATACTCTATCACCTTTGTAATCTATCTAGCTCTCTTTTCATTGAGGTCCTTGCTTAGGAGAAACTCTTTGGTGCTAGGATGAGAAACCATGACATGTATTTTGTTATTGGAAACCATTTATCTAATTTTCTTCAATCCTCTAATCACTATTAGAGCCTGCTTCTCAACAAAAGAATACCTAACCTCATAATCCTCCAATCCTTGGCTGAAGAATGCAATTCGCTACCCAAAATCTTCATAATTATTTTACATAAGCATAGATAATATCATATCAAGGTTAGAAAAGGTATAGAGTATGAAATCCTTGGAAAATTTTGGGTTTAAGAGAGTAGGAGATTCTGCAATTGCTTACTTGATTGCCTCAAAAATGCTCTTACCTTTGTCCCAAAAAAATCTTGGTTCTTCTTGAGCATGGCTATGATAGGCTTTACCATAGTTGTATATCTTGAAATAAACCTCCTTAAAAAGGTCATTTTCCCTAAGAATCTTTGCAACCCTTTCTTGTGTTGAGGTAAGGACAAGCCTAGAATAGCCTCAATCCTCTCAAGATCAATAGGCAGGCCTTCTTTTGAAATAATATGACCCAAAATCTTACCTTCATGGACAATAAAGATGCACTTCTTTGGATTAATGGGTATTACATACTCCCTACATTTTTAAAACCCATACCTTATATTTTTTGTGTGATTATCACCATCCTTTGAAAAAATGGTTATATCATCAAGATACACTAGTAGAAACTTATTAATCATACCTTTAAAATCCATGTCCATTGCCCTTTGAAATGTGGCTCTAGTGTTTGATAAACCAAAATTCATCTTGTTATAGGAAAAGGTCCCCCATTTCATAGTGAAGGTTGTCTTGACCTGATCTTCTTCATTTACTAATATTTTATTATATCTTGAATAACCATCAAGAAGTGAGAAGCATTGATAACCTAAAACAATTTGCAGAATTTTCTCCATGGAAGGTAGTGGATAATGATCCTTAAGAGACACTCTATTAAGATTTCAAAAATACACATAAAGCCTAATTTATCCATTCTTTTTTTAGATAGGTACAAGATTATCCATCCAAGTCAAGTGCTTGATAGGAAAGATAATCCTAGACTCAATCATCTTAGTCAACTCCTTCTTCATCAGTTCTTCTATCTTGGGATTGATAGGCCATTGCTTTTGCCTGACTGATTTAGCTCTAGGTTCTAGCTTAATGGTGATGAGCTAGACTTGGATCAAACCCTTCCAAATATTTGTATTCCAAAGCAAATATATTATGGAACTCTTTACATAGTTCAATAAAGGCCTACCTTTTAGACCAAGAACAAAGCTTACCAATATTTAGGAGCTTGCCCTTATAAATAATGAATCTCTCATAATTCTCTTCTTTGGTGGATATGCTCACTCTTTCTTTCTTCTTTTGATCATCTTCATTGAAGACACCCTCCAAGGTGATCATCCCCTTGGGTATCTTATTTGTCTTTAGTTTTATAATTTATTCTTCATAATGATCATGCAATCTCTTTTAGTTCTTTGAGGAGAAACATGCCTCATTTTGTAAGAATTATGCAATGTGTTCATCACTTTAAAACACCTACCATGACACTTCATTATATGGGATATAAGGCCTCACAATGACTTTGATGTGAGACTAGTCTTTATATTTTCCCACATTAGCAGCTACATCAAACTATACCCCTATGAAAGCTAACCTATCAGCATATTTATTAGAATCCCTTGGTATGGGTTGTATGTTGAAGGCATCAAAGTATTCAAGTAGGTCCCATACCCTATGCTTGTAGGATTTAAGCAAAGCATTCTTGGTTGTAGCTTCATTTCCTACTTGATGAATTACCAATTCTCTATCCCCATAGACCTTCAAATTCTTGATCCCTCTCCTCTTTGCCCATTGGAGGCCACGAAATAGGCCTTCATATTCTGCCACATTATAGGTGTAGCTAAAGTAGAATCTATAAGAGGATTAGTATTGATTATTTGATGGAGAAATAATCATGATGCCAACTCCTACACCTACTTTTCTCTTTGATCCATCACAAAACATTTCCCACATCCTTTCAAGCTCATGATCTTCATTAATGAGTGAAGGGGTTGGATCATCCTTTTTATGTATACAATAAACTCCCAAATTAGTCTCTTCTATGAAGGTGTATGGATCAATTGCATGTGTCTCAGTGTTGTATTTATCAAGGAAAAGATCAAAAATACCTTCAAGGGGGGAGGATGTTTCACCATCTATGATAGTTTCTTCTTCTTTGTTGATTAGACAATTCTGATTTGACTTTATCTCCATATATGGCTCAATATGAAACCTTGATAAGGGTTGAGTCCTTATAGCTACCTTAGTTCCATATCTTATTTGAAGGCTATAAAAGACTATTTAGTAGAAACGTATCCTCCTATCTTTGTTTTGAAGTCCCTTGACAAGTAAATAGCAAAATACATTAGAAGGTCTACTGCCATAACGTTTTGTATGATGGGAAAACTTAGGCAACCATGTAGAAAGACTTTCAGACCTTTGACCAATCCTACTATCTTTTTTGGAGTCTCATCAAGATACAACACACCTTTATTATGTGGTTCATACTTCAACCCCAATTTGTTAGCCACTATTTTAGGCATGGCCATGGTACTTGCTCTACTATGCACAATACAATTATAGACCAACTTATCTCCTATAATGAGTGTGAGGTAAAAAGGTGGAGGATTTTAAGATTTGGTGGAGGGATCTAATATATGATTTGGAGAATTGGTAAGAGCCACACCATTATGTTTAGAAGTTTGAGGGGCTACATGAATGTTTGCAAGTTGATCTTGCAAGAGCTCCTTTTTACTAGGCATGTACAAGACTTCCCCTAGAGATATGTTTTTCTTGGCATTATTCAATGAATAAATAATATTTGGAGGGGAAGATTTCACCCTCTCTTGCATTCTTGATGGTAGTGAGGGAGTTTGAGCCTGATTCATTGTAGGCTTGACAACCCCACTTACATTCTAATTTTATTGGGGAGCATGACTGGTAGTAGGTGTTTTAGTAGAATTCACATCTTATAGATTTGGAGAAACATCACTTGGAGTCACATGTAATCCTAGAAGCTATCCCAAATCTCTCTTTTTGGCTCTTTTTTTGGCTGAAATTGACATTCTTTGATTCAACACTTAATCATATTTAGCTTGAAAATTCATCATTCCTATACTTTGGCTGCTACCTTTTCCATGAATATCCCTTTGGTTGGGAACTACTTTTTATGATGTCATGTAAGGAGTAGCTTCTTCCTACATTGCCAAGGCTTAGTTGGCTCCTCCATCATCATGCATAAACTAACCTTAAGGTTATCCCCATTGGGCCAAATGATCTTCACCTTGGACCATGTTTACATGTACTAGATCAACAACCTTCATGGGAGGAGTGGAATTAGGACTATAGGCATTGGGTTGCCTATTATAACCTTTCTAATTTTATCCTCGCCCTTGGTAGGTGTATTGGGGTAGAGCTCTATATCCTTATTGATGATTAGATGGAGCACTTGTCTAGAACTGGGATTTTTTGAGATGATCTCATAATGATTAGATCTCTTCATCTTTATCCACAACATTATCCACCTTCTTGCAAAAGGGTTTTGGATTCACATTGGTGTTAGGAACTTGTGTTATGCTTGGAGCTTCAACTAATTTATGAGAAAATAAAGGCATGAAAACTCTTGGAGGGATATTTCTAACCTATATTAAACTATTCTCAAATTCAATGGCTAGCTCATATGTGCCTGGTAAAGTGAAACCTCCCATTTAATATAACATAATAGCCACATCAGTACCAATACCTTTAAGATACATGAGGAACACAAAGCTTGGAGGAGGTCTCATGATAGGTGGCAGCCTATGCCATGTCCTCTAAAACCCTTCATTGAAATCCCCCATGGATTCATTAGGACCTATCTTTATTATATTTAGCTAATGAATCAGTGAAGTATGGTCACTTTTATTTTCAAATCTGGTTATTAGTAATTCCCAAATTAATCCCAACTTGTAATGTAGCCACCTTCCAACATTATGTACCTGTCAAGTGTCTTACCTTTAAGAGACATAGCCAACAATCTAATGGCTATGTTGGCTCTTGTGACAATATGAAAATTATAGAAGTTTGAAATGTCTCTAATATGCTTAGATGGTGTAATAGGACCTTCACCATTGAAACTAGGGAGACTCTTAGTAGTATTGGGAGGAATAGGATCATATGCAAGAAGGTCGATTGGATTTTGGGTGTTAAAGGTTGGGAAAGGTTAATGTCTATCAATTTATCTTCTTTCCTCTTGATCTCTTATCTCTTTAGCTTTTTTAATTTCTTCCCCTTCTTCCTCTTCTTATCTAAAACCTCTTTTCCAAGGATCTCTAAGTGTTAGGATTTGTTTAGGGTGTTTTTCTTCAAGAAGAGCTTCAATTAAAGGGGCTTGATCAGAAATCTTAGATGACCTAGTGAGGATCATGAAGTATAATGTGGGGAACTTGATCTACAAATAGGGATTCTCACCCTTTTAGAGTCACCAAATTCTAGGTTAAAGATAATTCTACAAACTTATTTTGTCAAGGCCAACATTCACCTTGACATGTTAAAAAATTGGTTCCACTAGGTGTGCCAGAACTATTGTCTCCAAATCTTGTACCCTAGAAGAGTGTTCAATGCTCTTTCAGATTTGGGTAATGTTGGAACATTTCTAGGCCTATGGGTATGCCTATGGAGGAAATGGACCTCTATATTATAGGTTTAGCTCACTGAATATGTTTCTATAAGATAATATTTACTAAACTAGCTTGTTTAAAAAGAAAAGAGTTAGAAACTATAAAAAAGGAAATCTTATTCTAAGAGTGGTGATATACCAAAACTATTTTTCCACATGAATGTCATATTCTAGTGCAAAATACAACAAAATCACAAACCATTCCCAAGATATAAAGACTCTAACAATAGTATTTCAACATAGAGGTGGGACATGAGAGATAACATAAGGTAAATGAGCCGAAAGGCAAACTTTGCACATTCAAGACAATAATACACATGCAGAAATTCAGTACACTTGGGTACACACTGTGTGACCAATTAGACCAAGAACTCTTATTCAGGTATGAAGGATAAAGGGGTAGGAGAATGGAAAATCATCACATATTACTACTATACATCTCTTGCACACTCAAAAAATTGTCCAAAAACTTAAAAGAAAAGACTTATGCTAATGCTAAAAGGTAGAAAGTGATATCATACCAATAAGCATTCACCATACACTGTGTGTTATCCTTTTTTACAAGCACAAAGGATATATTTATAGCTAAAGGAAGTGAGAGGAGGAGGCATTTGGCACCAAAGATAAGAACAATTTTTTTTATAAGTCTCCATCTTCATCTACAACCATCTTTGCCAATGATGTTCACTTGAATCATCCCATTGATCCATGTCACCATAAGTGGTTACACAGTTAGCTCATTTTCTCTAAGATGCTTCCACAATGGTTGCACTAATAATATAAGATATTTTTGATCTTATTTTAGGCATCAATCAGTTACTGAAAATGGATATATCTATTAGAAACCTGTCTTGATGCTTAACAACTTCTTATTAGCTTGTCCAGATGTGCCATGGCATGGAGGAGAGTCACTTTTATTTTGTTTGGTCCTAGAGATGAAAACTACCAAAACCTATGTGGATTCCCCTTTACATCCTTTAGCTTCTTTCCCTTTATAATTATCCATCAAAACTAATGTAGATCATTTATTTACACCATGGATCTACTCTTACACATATGCTTGTGGATCATCCTTCATGTGCTCTTTGAGAATTCAACTCACTCTAGCTCATGCCACATGGAAGTTCCTCATTTTTTAGATCATGAATCTTATGAACCATCAATTAGTCATTATATCAATCTTATAAACTAAGTATCTCTAAAAATCTGATTTTCACTTTACAGACCCATTTAAGTTTTCTGACCTACTTAGCTTATAAAGTTATAAGCTAAGTCTTTGAAGAAACCCGATTTGCTATTTGAAAACCCATTCAAGTTTTTTGACCTCTTCAACTTTGAACTTTCATAGATGTTATACTTATAAATTTCATAAGTAAATCAATTGGATAATCCCAATTTTCACTATGAGACTCATTTAAGTTTCCTAAAGCTCCTTGAATTTGGGTTCTTTCAGCTTGAAGACTTCAAACTTTCTGAGCTCTAAGTCTTCAAGGTTTTCAAACTTGATTAATTCCAATGGATAGTTCCTTGCTCTGACGTTTGATGTTCATCAGCCTATCACCATGTAATCCCAACAACTAGTTCATGATGTTGATGTTGGCATCCATCTGCATGTCATTAGACATTTTTTTGGAAAGAATTTTTTTTGGGAATTTTGAGCTCCTTGACTCCAACATTTCCTTCAAAGGAAATCCTTTAGAAAATTTATCCAAAGGAATTCCTTCAAAATTTCTGTCCACCTCTTCTTCTTGCTCATTCCTTCAGGCTCTTGGAAAGTTCTCCTTTCAAAAAAAATTTGAAGGGCACTTGGAAGGGAAAGTGTCCCTTCAAAAAAAAATTGAAGGGAACTTTTGAAGAAAAGTGTCCCTAAGGAAAATTTTCAAAGGGCACTTGGAAGACAAAGTGTCCCTTTGGATTTTTCTGAAGGGCACTTTTGAAGAAAAGTGTCCCTTCAAATTTTTTCAAAGGGCACTTTTGAAGAAAAGTGTCCCTTTAGAAAAATTTTGAAGGGAACTTTTGAAGAAAGGTGTCCCTTCAAAAAAAATTTGAAGGGCACTTTTGAAGAATGGTGTCCCTTCGGATATTTCCGAAGGGCACTTGGAAGAAAAAAGTTTCCCTTCAAAAAAATTTTGAAGGACACTTTTAAATAAAGGCACTTGGAAGAAAAAAGTGTCCTTTCAAAAAAATTCTAAAGGGCACTTTTGAAGAATGTGTCCCTTCATATTTTTCTGAAGGGCACTTGGAAGAAAAAAAGTATCCCTTAAGAAAAATTTTGAAGGGCACTTTTGAAGAAAGGTGTCCCTTTGGATTTTTCCAAAGGGCACTTGGAAGAAAAAAAGTGTCCCTTCAAAAAAAATTTGAAGGGCACTTTTGAAGGAAAGTGTAGGAAAGTGGGAGGAAGAAATCTTTTGGGAAGGACTTGAGGAAGGATTCTTTCGGAGTTTTTGTTTGAGATAAAAAAACTAAAAGAATTTGAAGGTTGAAAGAATTCAAAGGTTAGGGAAAGACTGAAAAGACATTGAATAAAATCAAACAAAAGCTTTAAAAAGAGAAAAAAAACTTGTGCAAACCTTTGGAGGGGATAGATGGATAAAAAGATTGTACATAGCCATTTCCTTATAGGGTTTGTAAATTGGCTAACACTTAGGCAAGTAAAATCAAAATATGAGCCTAATTAAGAAATCCATGGAACTTATTAAATATTTATTTTTGGAAAATGGTTTCTAATATTAGCATCATCATATAACATCATTTTTTGAGGTGGCTCTATAGGCCATAAATACAACAAATATCTAATTAAGCTCTCCCATACCTCTTTAATGCCTCTGTATCCCAAATATTTATGAGGGCATTTATTGATTTTAGCCTTAAAAATTGATTGAATTCTTAGCCACACATATTCATCTTGAGATGGATGGTTCAAGTTAATTCTGATCAATTGCAAAAATCTATAAATAAAATGCCTCAAACTCATAAATGGAAGTTCTCTCAAACCAAAGTTATCATACCCAAATAACCTCAAAAACTTATCTTGATTTAAACTTGTAATGCCCAAATGATTTAAAAATCCATTTGATATAGTGTTATTATGCCAAATTATTGAGAGAATCCACAAGCCAAAGCCATAAAGCCAATGGTGTCAAGAAGAGGTGGAGATATACAAAGTTCCATTACCAAAGAAATTTAAAGTACAAGTCGAGCAACCACTTGTACAAGTCGAGAAATTTAAAGTACAAGTGGTTGCCTAAGTTTCATTCATGTTTTAGTTATTTTTTTTCATATGAATGTTTGATACTAAGCTCCCCCTAGTCTCTAAGCCTAGATATGTCATGTTTGTTACTATGTTATTTTCATTTTTATTTCATTGTGAAACTAACACTTGATCTAACCCCCTCTCTTGAGTCAAATTCCTAGATCACATAATGGCAAACCCAGTGGGACCCAACACATCCCACATACCAAGAAGATCAATGTGTAGGTCTTAAATTTAGATTTAGAGGCTTAAAATGTTTTTAAATTGATTTTCTAACTTTATTTAGCCATATTTCATCTTCAAAAGTTCACACATGGACCATCAATGGCCAAGTGTGACCACTGATGATCAAGGGCAACCACTGATAGTCAGGTGCAACTTATGATGGTCAGGTGAAATTCTTTATGGTTAGGTACAACCAATGACAATCTAGTTATAGAGGGAAAAAAAATTAAAGATTACATTTTGAGTCTTTTTATCATTTCAATCCTTGTTTTACTAGTTTCAAAAGCATCAAAATCCATCAACTTGGTTTCACCTTGTAGGTTTTTATCAAAATTTTCATCTAACAAGCATAATTTAATTTGTTTTCCTTTTGTAGTTTTGCCTCCAGGTCGACAGGTTTTCACTGATAGTCAGGCAAGAATCATAGATAGTCAAATAATGACTAAACGGTCACTATGTTTTCCAAAAACATAAACCTGAGAGTTTACTTTTCAAGTTTTCTTATCTCATCCATAGAAGAGATTCTAATCTAAACAAACATTATGACAATTTTCTTGCAGGACCTACTTGAAAAATACCAAATCATGCTTAATTAAGTCTTTTTAAACCACTTTTGGATGATTAAAAAGAATTATGAATTTCCATTTGGTTTTCAAAAGAAAATTTAGGGTGTTTATTTGAATGTTTCGTAGTTTTTATTTACAAGTTATTACAACTTAAGGCCAAGGGGCTAAATAAAACCACCAAATATTTCAATTTAGTGCTTTAAAATTAGACTCATTTCAAAAGTTTTTTATTTATGTAAGTCATTTATTATTTGATTAGTTAAATTTTTTTATGCAAAAAGGAAGTTGTGTATGTAAGCTCTCCCCCTATCCCTTATAGTGAACTTGTGGGATCAAAATTATCATATTCATTACAAACTTGTGCCTTAGTCCAAAAGTGTAAAAGAGATGTTGTGAAGGCTCTCCCCAAGATGCGCATGGCTTGTGTGATCTAGAAATAACCATAAATCTCTTTTACTTGGTTTTTATTTTACACATTTTGTCTTGTGAGGGGGTTTTAATGACCTCCCATAAGTTCTATAGGGAATCTTTGACCTAGGACTTCATCTCATAGCATCATCTTCAACCCCTATTCATATGGGATATATAAATTTGGATCCCCTCACTAATATGGTGGTTTAAATAGTTAAACCATCTCTATTAGTAGAGGCTAAGCCTAGGACATTTGAACATACTAGACATTGTACTACATTGAGAGAATGATGGATGTAGTGATTGTAAAAAGGGCAAGACCTTTTTACAATAAGCCATATGATATGGACCCAAATGATGTGTTTCTTCCCTTGTGTGATAATGTGAAAGTTAGTACACATGGGATCCATCTAGTTAATCAAAAACCAAATAGTTTTGGTCAACCCCACTTTGCCACACCCTTGACAGGATCTAGGATGTTATGATTAGTTGTATTTAGTCACTTATATTTTTATTTATTGGTGTTTTGAGACTAAAAATTATATGTTTATTTATAACCATGTCAAAAAAAATAATTTATTTATATGCCACTTCTTTGTCTAAAGGAGGTGTTATGCTCACCATTTTACACCACACTTTTGCATTGCAATTTTTGCTAAACTTGTTTATGTGTGTGTCACTTGATTGAAATGGGTATCATTATGATGCCCTAATCATTATATAACTTGTGCTTTTGAAAAAAACATTGATCACATCATTAGATCATACTAATTCTATTATGCTGATCAATTTATTTCAAGACTTTTTTACCTTGTATCAAATACTATTATTTCAAACCATGTCATGTATGCCATTGGGATCCTTATTTTAGGCCATTATATCATCCAATATTGTCTATTTTGTTTGGTCAATCAAATCCTAGTTTTCAAAATTTATTTTTCAATTAACCTTGTCAAATTTTAGATTAAAATATTGATTTATTTCTATTTATGCCTTATTTCACAAGGGCTGATACATAGATCTTTCTCTTTTGGGTTGCGTAACTTTAGTTAATTGATTACCCAAATTATAAAACTATTTTTCATTTGTTCAGAGCCTATCCTCATCATTATTTGTGCTTTTATTTGGTATAATACAACCTTTCTCCAAGAGCCTTTTGTCTTATGGCTTATGCCAATTGATCATGTTTATGTTTGATTCAGTGTGTTGAGTCTATGTCAAAGTTGTTTCTAAACTTATTAGAATAAATAAATCATATCATGCCTTTGTTTCAAGTCTATATTTTGATTCTATTTGGCTAAAAGTCTTATCATAGCCTAGTTTTTGACTTTGTGTTTGGATAAATGACCTAGTGACTCTTTTCCCTTTCCTAGTTTAGACCTTATTTGGAATACTTTGGACTAGAATTTTGACATGCTGATTTTTATTCAGATGCTTGAAATTTTGTGTATGAAATTTGACATTATACATTTGACATTAGAATATTTTATTCCAAGTCTTATCATGAACCATTTTATAGATACAGTTCCATGTTCATATCATTATTTGGAGATATAGCTCCACCCTTTTGATCAAGTTAGACCCCTTTGGACATAGTTTTTCAGAGTTGGTAGAACTCTAAGCCTTTTTTTTTTTAGATATTTCTTCATTTATGTAGATATGTCTAGTTACACTTATGGTAGAGTCACATATAATCTAAATTATGATAGAATGCCTACACAAAATCTGACTAAAAACCCTTATGGGGATATATTTTGTAAGGAGTTTTATTATTTTCCTTACAATACTCCATATGGGGAACAAAGTCAAGAACTAGTTTACAATCAAGTCACCAACTAGGATGATATGGTTTATGAGGAGGACTTAGATGCTTTAACTTGTGTGAGAAACTAGGATCCATAATACGATACCATTTCTATACTAGGACCTCATCTTTTGGCTTGTGCAAACAATCAAACTCCATAACACCCTTTCATCATTATAAGACCTAGTCTTTTGGACTGTGTGAGCAATCAATCTCCACACCACCCTATTGTTAAAATTTTAGGTCTTCATTCTTTATATCATGTAAAAAATAATCTCCATGATGCCCTATCATTATCCAACCACAAGCCATTCCTCATCTAGTACCAATCTAATCAGTCTCTTAACTGAGCCAATCATTAAAAGCTAAATCTATGTTTAAAAATGGTATTTTCTAAGTCACTGAAAACCAAGGCCAAGAGAACTAACCAATCCAAGATGTTTTTGTTGGACCAACCATTTATGATAAGTCAACCTATGATGAATCACCTTTCAATCCTACACCTATTGTTGAGGAGTCTTTGTTGAGTCACTTATTAATGATTATAACCACCTTTGGAAAATCATCATCTCAACCATATGCCTATTTTTTAAGAGCTTCCCTCTGACAAAATAGTCTTTAAAGAGTTGTCTCTTGACCTTTTTCCTATCATTGAGGAGTCTCACTTTGACAAATCAATTTTTTGAGAGCCCATTATGGCATCATAGGCCATTAATTATCCAATACCAAACATTCAACAAGACATCACTATATTAGAGTACCCATCAGATGAAGAATTAGAGTTAGAGTTAGGTTTTATTCTTAAATCAACATTATATTTAACATCAAAATTAGAATCAACATCAGTCTTGACATTGGATTCAGAGTCCCTTGAATTAGAATCAGATTAAAAAATAGAATACATTTGTGGATATTACAAAATTAATTATTCATACCTCATAAATCAATTTGAATACATTTATAATCTTTCTATGGTTTTTAAGGAGGATTAATTCAGCATTGACACAAGTTCTCCTAATATATTTTATGAGGATTTTGTTGCCTCATCCCATTCCATTACCACCAACCAACATATCCATGTTATTGACATGCCATCTCCCACAAATGTCAATTGGGACTAAAAAAATCATACCTTATTGAACTACATCCATGTTAACATGTCAAATGAATAACAACAAGGAGTCCAAGACCAAAATCATATAGAATAAAAATAATCTCCTAGTGAAACCTTTTTTAAAGGCATTAAGGGATAATAAAAGTTCAAACTCAGCATCTTCTAGTGAAACCTTTTTGGAGGCATTAGAAGATAATCAAAGTAATAATTCAATATTCCTTAGTGAAACCTTCTTGGGGGTGTTATGGGACAATCAATATAGATTCATTGGTAAAAACATCTTCAAGGCACCAATAGTTGAGCACAAAAGTTATTCACTACTTAATAAAGATAAAATAAATAATGAAATCAATATAGATTATAATATATAGCCTAATAAAATGGTATCTACTCTTAGGCCCAAATAATAGAAAAATCTGGTGATCCTATTAAGAGTATATTCAGAAGTCTTCAGCCTCACTACATCTAAAGTTATATCAAATCTAGAATCAATAACATTATGTGTGCCTAAAAATCATAATCTTCATTATTTATCCACTATCATTCATTCAATTACCCTCAACCATTCCATTTCAAATTCAAACCTATCAACCAATATTTATCCTTATTTATGAACCTTTGTCTTACTTTTCTTTGTAGAGGCTACAAAGATACCTTGTCTTGAAGTTTAAAGGAAATTGAATCAATAACAAAAAAAATCACAATAACATTCTTAAAATCTAAACTTGTAAGAATTTATTGATGGAGAAACTATTTAGATGAGGTGTGGTCTAAAAACTAACATGATTGATTATTATGTTTGTATCATTTATTGATCAAGACATGCATCTCCACTTCAGTATGAACAACAGAATCATAAGCCATTTGCCATACCTAGGCTAAACACATCCATAACCAATAACCATCATCAACCAAAAACATGTACCATATCATTTTTTCATATCCATTTGCCATTGTCATATATCCTTTTGTCATTGTCATATACCTAGCCAGTCATCTTACCACTTATGGGAACCCTCTTACCATATTATCAGTATTCTTCTTTGTACATTTTACCATCCCTCCTATCACATTACCATCCTACCAACCTATCACTATCCTATCACTTATTCATCCTTCTAGTCCATTCTATCAACAAATCATGTTTCAATACATCATATCATAGCCCATTTAACCTTGGTTCATCCATTGGTTTCACATTTTTAGCACAAAAGATCAAATCAATTTCAACAATTATTTCAATCAATCCAGATAGAGGTAATATTTTGGGGTAGTATGAAAAAAGTTTGGATTTTTCATCCTTCATTTCTTATTTTCTTATAATCATGTTTGTTTATGTGATCCTAATTATATCCACCTACATGGGAAAATTAGTATCATTGATTTGATCCATTGTATCCTAGTTGTAACTACCTATGGAAAAACTAGGGGAAACACTTATTTATCATGCCTTAAAGTACCACCTTTCCATTCCTATGCCATATTGTGCCATCATACTAACTATGCCTATTTTATTTCAATTGGTTGCTACACTAGTTAGATTCCTCTACTAAAAGGTGGAAATACTAAGACCTAAGGCCATTTTGAGACTATATGGATCATGCTCAATTTATGTTGAGGTCGAATAATTCCCCCTTTTCCATTATTATCTCATCATTTTATGAGCATCCATTGACATTTTTCATGCTCTCACCATTTTTTGAGATTGGACCATATCATATCTCATAATTCCTAATTGAGTTGAGATGCATAACTCAAGGAAAAAACTGGGGCATAACCATATCAAACATCATCTTTAACCAATCTAGGTCCTCTTAATTATTATAACCACCTATGAGAAAATCATTATTTTAACTTTTATTCCTGATTATAACCACCTTTGGAAAAATTAGTACCTTTTAAATCAATGCATGCAAGCATTTTATCATTTGGATTAATCTCAACCATGGGTTAATTCCACCTTTCTTCTTGCTTATTTTTGAAGGACCATCCATCAACAAACATAATGACCACTCCCTCAAGGGGGCATCATTATAAGCTTCCTAAACATTATTTTGAGATTTTTCTTTAACCATGATCTTATTTTTGGCATATAGGCCTTTTCTCATTATTTGAGAAGACATTGTTATACCTATGATTTGCAACATCTTCCCATATAGGGGGAAACTATAGACACCTAAAAGTGGCCACTAATAACTAAGATTTAGACTAATTTCTATCAAATATCACAATTTGGCCTAAACACTAAAACACATTAAATGGTTTAAATTTATCATATACAAGCATCAATTTTTGCTAGAGTATCATTAAACAAGGTAATGCATTTTATGAAACTATTAGTTCTTCCCAAATAATTTTGAGATAAAATGCCAAAAACATAATTTAATGTTCTAAACCACTAAATTCCTCAAATTTGAAAGCATACAACATGTACACATGTTATTTTGTGTCAACAGTGTCTTAAATGGGATATTAGTCCATACACAACTAACATTGGCCTCTAATTCCACTCTAGTCAAATTTTGACCCAATAACATGACTTTTGGACTAGTTTGATTAATTTGTCCACCAATTTTCCAAAGATTGCACTAAAAATGTTTGAATCTCACTTAGGCAAGTTAAATCAAATTATGAACCTAATTAATAATTCCATGGAACTTATTGAATATTTCATTTTGGAAAAGGGTTTCTAATATTTACATCATCATATAATATCATTTTTTGAGGTGGGTCCATAGGCCATAAATGCAAAAAATATCTAATTAAACTCTCCCATGCCTATTTATTACCTCTCTATCCCAAATATTTATGAGGTAATTTATTTATTTAGCCTCCAAAATTGAATGGATTCTTAGTCACACATCTTCATCTTGAGATAGATGAATCATGTTCATTCTAATCAATTGTAAAATTCTATAAATATAAGGCCTCACACTCATAATCGGAAGCTATCTCAAGCCAAAGTTATCACGCCCAAATGACCTCAAAAAGCTATCTTGGTGTAAAATTATAATTCCCAAATTATTTCAAAATCCATTTGATATAGTGTTATTTTTCAAAATTATTGAGAGAAGCCATAAGCCAAAGTCACAAGCCAAATCCACAAAGCTAATGGTGTCAAGAGGAGGTGGAGATATCTAAAGCTCCATTAACCAATACCTTTGAATAAAAATATAAGAAATCCACTCTATGAATCATTTGGAAGCTCCAAGGAAGGTGAAGGAATGTTTATTTCATGTTTTAGTTGATGCTTTCATATGCATGTTTGTTACTAATCCCCCTAGTGTCTAGGCCTAGAGATGTCATATTTGTTAGTGTGTTCTTTTCATTTTGATTTCATTGTGAAACTAACACCTGATCTAACCCTCTCTCTTGAGTCAAATTCCTAGATCACAATAGTAACATATTTTGAGAATATTTTTAGCTAAGACTACACCATTGGTATGTGTTCCACACATTCTTTCATGAACTTCCTTAATCACTAGCTTGGATTCTCCCAAACATAAATAATGAAGTAGTGTTCCATCATAGAATTTACAATAAAGAATTTTTATAAAGAAGGTATAATGGTCTATGTGGTGAATTAAAGGTTTTTGATGATTTTTAGAAAGGTTGGGTGGAAAAATGTGATCATATAAATAATTGTAAAAATCTTGGAACCAAGGCAATTCAGGTGGGGGATTGGGACTAGCAATGGCATATAACCTTTCCAAATATATAAAACATGAGTAGGTTACATAAGATTTTCAATGATAAATTGATACTCTTTATCACTACTTTCAATCTATATCATGGACCCAATTATTGTCATTGCATCAACAAATCTATTGTTGGCCTATGGTACCTATTTAAACTCTAGGGATTTAAAATGAGATTTGAGATTATCTATAATTTACTTGTAAGGTACAAGTTTTTCATCTCTATTCTGATACTAATTAGTGGTTTGATTGATAATCAATTAGGAATCTCCATAGACTCTTAAGTTTTAGATATCCCACTACACTGTAAGATAAAGTCCTATAATAAGGGCCTCATACTTGTCCATATTTTTGGTATAATAAAAATTGATATGAAACACTTTAGGAATCAGATCCCATTACGATGTAATTAACAAAATTTTAGATCCATATCCATAAGAATTGAAATAACCATCAAAATATAACTTATATTATTTAGATTCATGTTGCACTTCTTCTATTATCATAATAGAATCATTTGGAAACTTGAATTTGAGTGTCTATAATAGGGGCATATACAAGTTGATCAGTGAAAAACTATCCCTTAGTAGCTTTATAATTTTGGTACTCAACATCAAAATCACTTAAGAGCATGATCCATTTGGGCATATGACCTATGAGAGCTACTTTGGATAATAAAATTTTGATAGGGTCCACTTTAGCAATAATAATGGTTTTGTTGTTCAGCATATAGTTTCACAAATTTTGGGATGAAAAAACCATATATAAACATGCCTTCTTAATAGGCATATAATTATGCTCGTAAGCCACTTGTGTGTGGCTTAAATAATAAACTACATGATCATTACCTTGATCATCATGTTGGGCCAAAGGTGCCCCTAGTGCATGCTCAGTTACTTAAATGTATATAAGTAATGGTTGTCTAGGTGTTGGTAGTCTCAAAATTAGTGGGTTGGCCAATTATGCTATGATCTTCATATATTATAATGACACTCTTGATCCCATTGAAATGTGACCCTTTTTTTCAAGAGATATGTAAATGAGTGGCTGTTATCTTCCAATTGAGAAATGAAACTATGAATAGATTGGATTTTTCCTTGTAGGCTTTAGAGTTATTTAAGATTTGAAGGTGAAGGCATCTTAATAATAGCCTTGACCTTAGTAGGGTCAACTTTGATCCCTCTTTATGATATAATATATCCTGGTAATTTTCTTGAAGTGATGTTTAGCACATGTTCTTGATTTAGGTAGGATGCCATCAACATAGTCTTCAACAATATCATGCATCATGTCATGGAAGATGATAGTCATAACACTCTAATAAGTGGCTCTAATATTACTTAATCTAAAAGGCATGAATTGGTAACATAATGCTCCCTATAATGTGGTGAATGTAGTCTTGTGCTAGTCTTCTTGAGTTATCTTGATTTGATTATATCCAAAAAATACATTCATAAAGGATAACATCTCATACCCAATAGTAGAATTGATAATATGTCAATGTTAGGAAGAGTAAAATCATCTTTGGGGCATGCTTTGTTGATATCTATGAAATTAGAAAAAATGCATATACCCTGTGGCTTTTTATTGATTAGAACTATGTTTGATATCCATTCAAAATAGTCCAATGGCCTAATAAATCATATTCCTAATAATTTATCCAATTCTACTTTTACCAAAAGAGTGATATGTGGATGCATCTTTCTCAATTTATGTTTGACTAGTTTAACATCTAGATGGACAACAAGGTGATGTACAACCAAGTCATGGTATAATCCTAGCATGTCAGAATATGTCCATGAAAATTTATCAATAAAATCCTTTAAAATGGATATAATGCGATCTCGCTCCTCGTCAATGAGAGAACAGACAAGGTAAATAATTTTGGTATCATAGTATGTTCCTAGGTTCACTTCAACAATGTTTTCCACAAGGAATGTGGAACCATATTCTAAAATATTAGGAAATGTGGGATCATGATCTTCTTTTTCTACTAAAGTTTCTTGTGGCTATTCCCAAAGCTCTAGATAATGTGATGAATCTTAATCGACAAATTTAGGTAATGGATAATTAGAAAATATCTCAAGAAATTCAAGAGTGAGATGCTCAAAGACTTTTTTTTATGACATGATGCTAGTACTCGATATGAAACAAGGACTTGATGGACCTTGTGCATCGTTTGGGGATGAGTAAACTTTCCCATCTAAGAGAGCTTAAAATAGGTTTTCACTCAAGGGAATATCTTTTTATTTACTTTTTTCCTAACCAACGAGTGCCTTAAAGAGGTTTTCACCTAAAAATATCAATGTTTTATGTTCTTTACAACCAGGAAAGTTTGCTTATTCTCCAAAGTAGGTAGAAGGATCTAAAGAAAAACCAAAGCCTTGCTTATAATCACCAATTGGCAATCCATATATGAGGCCCATATATTCTACAATATACTCTTAATTTTTTAATTCATCAAGGCATATGACCAAATTTTACCGGTCTTAATCAATGAGTTTAGGATGGAAAATGCATAGGGAACAATGGGGTGTTATGGTCATAATGGGATTTGAATAAAATAAGTCTATGTCATCAAACTCATTGAAAATACTATAATGGAATGTTACATCACTATCAAGAGTCTTATCATTATTTGATTCAAAATAATCACTATCAAAAGTCATGTGGTCAACCCTAGGTGGTATAAATCTAAGACCTTGATTCAAGTTAGGTCTACCATCTGATAAAGGTTGTAGGATTCCTTGTGTTCATGGGCTAAGGCATTTTCTTTTATAATCAAAATTATCCATAATCTGATTAAGGATAGGATGTTTTGGATTTTGAAAACAATCATCAATTTCATAATAATATAACTAGTCTCTTTTAGTGAAATCTTCATGATCTTGTTTTGGAAAAATAATAGGTATAAATACCATCAGTGGTTTCTATGTTTATTTCTTCTTTTTCCAAATCATATTAGGTCTATTAGGTATTTTGGAAGGTTTGGGCTTACCAAATGATCTGGGAGACTTCAAAAACTTAACAATATATAAGGCATCCTTAATATAATATGTGAAAATGCCCACATCTTGTTAAACAACCTATTATTTAAGAGTTATAGGACATAGATCAGTCGAAGTGGAAACAAGCTCACTAGGGTTGATATAATTTGATTTAGGTGGTGGATGCAAAACTATTTCCTTATTCTTCTTTACAATGAATTTAAAACTAGGACAATAGTTATAATTATAAATTTTAGCCTCTAGATGTTTGTAATATTGATAAGGTTATATATCTATAGGAATGATGAACTTGATCCCATTGTGGGGAAACTTAAAGCACTAATACAAGGTGGATGGAATGGCCTGTAATTCATGGATCTAAGGATGACCAAGAAGTATGTTATAAGGTAAATCAATATCCATAATATGTAACAAAGTGTGATGGGACATAAGCCCAATAATTATTGGCAAATAAATAGTACCAAAATATTCCCTTTCATCATTGTCATATGCCTTTATGGTGATTTTCTATGGTTGAATGTCCTTTATAGTGTATCCTAATCTCTATATCAGTTTGAGGGATACTATGTTCAACCTTAAACCATTGTCTCTAATAACCCACTTGATTTTATGGTCAATCATGAACTCAATATACAATGGGTTATTATGGCTATGACCAAGAGTGGACATGTCTTTTTGATAAAATATGACCTATCAAAATGAAGACAAATGCCCTACTAGTGTTTGGAACTGTTCAGGATTAATATCTTTAAGAATAGTAGATTGTTGTAAAAGGTCATTCAAAATAGTTCTATGGACTTTGATGTATGAAAATAATCTAAAATAGAAATTTTCATAGGGGTTTTACTTAGTTGGTCTAATAGACTATAAGGCTTCTCAATAGTAGGATGAGATAGTTTAGCCTTGGTTGGTACAATATTTAACTTTGGATTTGAAGACACAATGTTCATGTTGGGTTCAATGGTAGAAGAGGGTAAATGGCCCTGAAGGGTAACTCTTTATCATCTAGTTGTGATTGTATAACCTAAAGGTTGCATTGAGCCATTATAATTAGAATATGAAGGCCAAAGGCCTTAGAGGGTGACTCATAGGTGTCTAATTGTATTTGAGCAATTTTGAGTCAATGAGGAGCCATTATAATTAGAAGAAGGGTGGGGTCTAGAAATGATAACCCATACAAACCAAGGAATAATAAAATTGATTGAAATTGATGTAATGTTACTTGAGGGAGAGGGTCTTGACCCTATAATAATTGGTCTAACACTTTGAGAAGTATGGGATGGATCATAGGTTTTAATAGTGATAGTAGCAATGTGGTTTGTATAAATGTGTCCCACAGTATTATTGTAGTCATACAACATGTTGTATCCCAAGTTATTAGCATAAGTATTATGATCATGTTGATTATGATTTTGACCTTTATTCTGATTTTATCATTGATTCTATGATTGGTTTTGATTGTTCCTTAGTAATTATTGGTTATGTTGATGAAATGGATCTTTGTAGATTCCCATATTCTGATTAGTGTCATATGAAGAAAGTTTGATCTCAAATTCACCACTTTGAATCAAGTATTTAATAAATGACCAATAACATGATGGAATTTGAAAAATTTGTTCACCCAATACCAATTGAGTTTGGGTTGATCTTTAGTAAATGGCCTTGGTATAGGTCATATAATCAAATTAACTACTACAAGATTTTAGAACATAACCTCTATAGGTTCTCTTAGTTTGATAAAGACTTTGAAATTGTTATTTAATACCCTTCATATAGGGACTCTTTTCAAAGTGTTTAGTGGATTAAGAGGAGCTAATGGCACATTTAGAACTGATAGGGCCTACACCATTTGTACATGTCTTGATTTAATTACCCCATTTCTGACCATGTCCTTATTCTTATTGAACCCATTGGGTTTCTCTATTACAACAATTTGACTAGGATAATGGGTCCAATTTGACATTTGACCCTAAAAATAAATCTTAACAAGGACTTTAGTGATTAAAAACTTCTCATTCTACATACCCTTGTCTATAGTTTCTATAAATGTGTTTATGCAAGCAAGTCATATATTATGCACCAACTTAGAGTTTAGGTTCTATGAAGATATGTTGTCTAGTTGTTTTTCTATAAAATTATGTTGAAATCATATATCTAATGCTTTCCACCACTGTAGATATGCTATGAAGCTCTCTCCATCCCTCTATTTGGATTTACACAAATCAACGTTAATTAATTCATGTTCAATATTGTAAGATAAATGGTTAACAATTTTTTCAAATAAATTATTATAATCTACAACCAATCCCTTGGGTAACTTAAGGATCCAGTCTAAAGCTTGTCTTGCTAAACTTCATGGAAATAAGTGAATAAAATAAATGATGATATAAGATACCTCTTGGCATAATGCAAAAAATTCCTAAATGTGTTCACAAGGGTCACCCTTCCCTTTATATTTGTCAAATTTGGGTGCCTCAAAATGAGGCAAAAAGGGGACTTGGAGAATACTCAAATCAAATGGATATTTACATATCTTGTCAAATTTATATTTCTTGATTATGTTTCCTGTCCCCAATCATGACACAATTTATTTCATTGAATTTCACTCTTGCATGTTTGGTGCATTGGTGGGTGGAATATAATTTAGTTGGGGTGGTATGTGCCCTTGTTTTATGGATTTATTAGGGATGTACACACTACGATCCGTAACTTTGTTTTGGTTCACTTCTTAAGTTGAGTAAGTGAGTCATTGATTCTTAGATTGATTAACATTCCTTGAAGTTGACTAATGCTTGATATAACTCACTTTAGATTCCATATCTACATATTCGCACACCTGGTGGGTTGATTCATCCCATACAAGAAAGGAGAACATCTTTAGCATCTTTAGATTTGCTAAAAAGTGCTTTAAAATCCATAAAAATAAATTTTAACAATATTATTCCCATGTTTTTATGTTTTTGTTAACACATAGTTTACACAATGACTGATATTAGTTCTATGTAATCAAAATTAGTTCTATATAACCAATATTGATTCTTTTGTAGGGCAAAAAATGGAAAAAAAATTGGGGTTTTGAGATTTTTTGAAAGTTTCAAGTTGTTATTTTGGATTTTAAGTCTCTGTCTAATCATTTTATTGTAAGATATAGAGGTTTTTTTTGGAGATTTTATACTAACTTGGGATAACAAATGTCCTTTGAAAAAACCATTTTTTACCTAAGGGTTCATAGGTAACCAACATAGATTATGTTTTGACTGATATCAATTTTGTTATAATCATTATTGGTTTATTGCAACTAGCATCGATCACTGTTGATTGATGTCAGTTTATGTGTAATAAAATTAGAGAATATTGAGAGAAAGTTTTTAAAATCTTGCTTATTTCATTGATAATTATGCTTCAAATTAGAAGGAAACCCTCTAAAAATTATGGTCACATGTGGAAAAATGCCAAATTTGAACATGTTTAAGTCTTGAAAATTTCCAGTTGGTGCTTAAAATGAATTTAGATGATTTATACTTAGATTGTTTTTTGAAAGTTTTATAAGTTTGAAATTAAGGCCAATGGGCCAAAAACTTTACAAACATCTCAATTTGGTGCATAAAATAAAAATTCACTTAAATTGTAAATTCTTTGAAGTTTTTTGTTTTATGTTAGATCATTTTATACTTGTTTATTTTTTGTAAATGAAGGATGCATGTACGCTCTCCCCCCATCCCCTTTAGGGAACTCAGGTGACCAAAAGTGATTCTTCATTGCAATTATTCCTTGTCCAAGGCATGAAAATAATGTTGTTAAGGCTCTCCCCAATAGTCGTATGGTTTGGGTGATCTAAACATAACCTTTAAAATCTTTTCACTTGGTCATTTATTTTATGCAACTTGGCTTATGAGAGGGAGTTCATAGCCTCCTCATGATTTATTTAGGGAAGCTTTGACCTGGGGTTTCAACCCTACTTCATGGTGGGGTATATAAATTAGGGAAAATATACTATGATTTCCAAGGGGTTGAATGGCTAATATCTCCAATTGTAATGAAAATTTGAGTTAGGTCTGGTTAACCAAGGGATTCCACAAAGAAGTACATGGATGGAATCACTATGCAAAGGAATATACCCTTGCATACTAAGTTAACTGGTATAAACTTAATTGATGTGAGTCATCTCTAGTGTTAATCACACTTGGGACCATCTATATGTTGAAAAAATTTAATTTTAAAATAACCCCACTTGTCATGGATATATTGTTGATGCAGGATGACTAGCCTAAAGTTCCATGTCATTGTATAATCTCTTGGGAGAGGGGGTGTAAAAACCCTACTACTTCATGTGATTTTATTTTTGGGTTAAAACTTAAAATCCTCCCAAGAGCATACATATATATGGAATTCAATGATACAAAGCAAACTTGTCAGTTTAAGGCTTTGGACATTATACTTAGGTGTATTTATCTTTTCCTTTACTTTATTGGTCTTGATTGAGTCTAAAAATTATTTGTAAACCAAAACACATCAACCAAACACATTTGTTTTCCACCATTTCACTTAAACACGGAGGCATTATGCTAACCAAATCAAAATCATCTTTTCCTTATTCAAATCCTCATTTGAAACATTGTGTTTATCTTATCTAAACAATGTTTTTATTCTTCCCATTTGAGTCTAAAACATTTTACAAAAATCTTTAAGTCCTTCAATTTTAATTCAAATTCAAAATCTCACCTTTCTAAATTCAAGGCCAACATGTTAATTGGTTTACCATTTTCACTTGGTTTGAGTTAACTTGGGTAAGATTTCCCATTTGGGTTGAAGGTTGTTTTATAGACTCATCATCATCTAATAATTGTGAACTTAGGTTATCTAGCATATCACTCATGCTCTAAGCTCTAGAACCAGTTTTATACTTCCTATTACCATGTGGTGGTGTTATATTGCTTATTTGCTTTTAGTTTTATACTTAGGAATTCTTATGTATTTTCACATCTTGAGTTTCTTAGTTTTCATTGTTACTTTCCTCATCAGAAATACTTTCTTCTAATTTTATAGTATTAACTCATCTAAGTTGTCCCTAGCTTTTATGGTATTGATGTATCTTTAAACCTACATTTGATGGTATAGGTTTTTGAGTTATCATACCCTTTTCTAATTTAAATGATTTCAACCCCCCAAAGTTGAGTAATTTTGTGAACCATTTCTTCTAAATTATGTGGTACTATGCCACCTTCTCTTCTTTTATAGTGTCTTTTTGTTTTGTCACTTGTTTGGATAAAATCACAACACACCTTGTGAACATTTACAAAACATTTTCTAAATCTTAGAAAACATAGAGAATAATATTCTAGAAATGACACAAAGGTACACTCATAGTGGGGTCTCTTATGGCCCTAGATATGAGGAGGAGCACTTTTATGATGGACAAGACAATTTTATGGTATTTGAGGATATTCCCATGACTTTAGGATCTAAATAAGACTATTTTGAACATCAAACCTTAGAGGATAAAGATGAAACACTCCTAAGGTTGATTGAATCAAGTGTTAGATTTTCATCACACTTTCCTATGGAATAATTACATACCTTGGTTAGGGTAAATGAGAAACAATGAGAATAATCTCTTGATCATATTGCAAAATTAAACATTTCATCTTCTAGTAAAGGAAATGAAGCATTGGTACAATCAACACATAATGATCAAGATCTTGTTATAAAGATCAAGAAGATAAGTTAACAATATGCAAAACAACTTATCACATAGTTGAATGACTCTTTAGTTACTAATTTAATACACAAAAATGATTATAAGGAGCAAGGGGATATGGTAGAACCCACACAACATAATTTAGTTGAGAACACACCTACAATGGATAATGATGTCTTAATTTAACAACCTAAGTCTCAAGAGGTTCTGCAACATGCTTCACTAGACATGAAGCATACATTTTTCAATCATCAAGAACCTTTTATTCCTTCATATAACCAAAGACCAAAACATTTAGTGCATATTTATGAGATTCTTTAGAATAAATTGGATAGTTCATCCCACTAGGCATGCCAAGCTGTAGAGATGGAATCCAAAGTGAGTTAGATCAAACCTTAAATAAAAAAACTCAAGAAAATTCATAAGAACATAACTAAATATGCCAAATCTTTTTATGGGGTTTTGAAAATGACAATGAATGTATATTAAAAGAAAGAACATACACAATACCTTCCCAAGAACATCCCATCATCCAAATGCAGCTCAAAACATGATTTTCCCCTTGATTTGGTGATCTTATCTTTATCAATGATGAATGCTTTGCTCCTCCATCATCTCAAGTACACAAATTAAATTAATCTCATGATATTTGAATCAATGTTATTCCTATATTTAATTTATCCTATTATAAATTAAGCATAATAACTGTAGACATTAGAAAACCACACAGTTCTAGTCATCATAAAACACCCATTGGCTCTCTTGACACCATTAGGTTATGATTAATTATTAAGATACTTAAACACACACATTTATCTCATTTTAGATAATTTAATTAGTTAATTAATTTAAATTGGCCTATTTACACATCCTCACCCGAACCCATGGCTAAATAATTGACACCTAACCTTAAGACTATTTCCCACCTAGGCATTTAATGCCCTAACCCCTTAAACTTATTCCTCATGCATCCAAATGAGACCTTAAATAAGTTTAGACCATTTTCATTTGTATTAACAACGAACCTTAAGTTTAAATATCTAAATTTATCAATTTTGGACTTATTCTCCTTGATCGATGTTGGTCACCCCTTGATCTATGTCAGTTAACTAAGACCGACATTGATTACTTAAGGTAACCAAAACACCATACTTCCATAGGTTAACACATATTTTTTCATGATAATCTTATATCTCAAGTGAATCAAAGCTTCTAAGTGAACCAAAAACTAGATCAAAGACATTAAAGTGCCCCATTAACCTACCATCAAGAGTTTAGGCATCGTTACTCTACCTGTATAGCTCAAGGATCCTAAGCAGCTTGCATCCAACCTCAACACTTATTTAGACTAATAAATTATAGAGATAAGTATTTAAAATGATCATAAGTTCAATTATTAGTTTTAGTTATTTTATTTTCTTACACCCATTTCCCTATTTTTTCCATATTCCCCTTTATGTTGGAGTTCTACAACTCCAAACACCCCATCTTCCACTAAGCACCCACAAGCCATTCCCAGTCACTTGGCTATCAAAATCCCTAGTTTGATACTTTTGAGAGCACATCCTAACCTCATGACTAACATCCACTCCAAAAACCACCTGTAAATCCCTCTTATAACTCACCCAACAACCATTTTATCCCAAACCAGAACCAACAAAGAATGATATTGATCACCTCTAATCAACATAGATCATCACCTAACTAGTAATGGTTTCCTCCCCTTACACAAGCCTAAATTATTTTCTTAATTTTATTCTTGTTTTATAGAAAAATAAAATTAACATGAAAAAATAATGAAAAATTTTGGCACCCCCGGTGGGACCCTATAAGCTTTTCTTGGGTTCATAGTTGTTTATGACATTTAGTTTCATTAGTGAAATTTTCATCCTTTGAAATTTCATTATAAAAATTAAACATTCTTTGTCTCATTTCTTCATTGAAAATATTAGTTTCAATTCTTATTTTCCAAAGCAACTTTTAGTCTTCTTTGCATTCATAGAAAAAGTACAAAAAATTTCATTTTTCCTTCATTTCTAATAAAAAAAAGTACTCATCCTAGGATTAGGACTTACATCTTCATATCACATTTAGGTGCATCATATTTATTTTTGTACTCATTGAAAATAAACCAAAATTTTCCTTTGGGTTTTAAAATAACTTACATCCATTGCTTGCTTGCTTGTTTAGTTCACATAGTTTAATTTAAATAGTGAAATTAATCATAACAAGTCACTTCTTGTCACATATAAAATACTAAATCACTCATTCAAATCAAACATTAAACACTGATATAAGGCTTGACTAGGATTTTATCACCTAGTGCTAAACCTTTCCCTTGGCTATCCCACATGGAATTCACTACCAAGGGGAGAAACCAAAACTCAGTTCATTGGCTGAGTATAATCTCTATAAATTTAGTATATCTTGTCTAAGCACCCAACACCCTTATCAATGTTGTGTGTGAAGTGAGGGGGTAGGCCCCAATATCAAGGCACGTACCAAATTATAATATAGATTTTTGAGAGCTTTGAACAACCTGAATCCATCTTTAGAATTCCTTTTCTAGTTCCCATTCTACAAGCCCAAGTTGAGTCTCATAACTTCTTAAATTGAGGCATAAGCCCAAAGAGAGATAAAATGAATTATAGGAATTAAACATGCTCTTAGTGTATGCTTATTTTTCTTGAATATTTTATTTTGTTTGCTTTCATTTTGAGAGTGTGAGATCAATTTCACCCTTATCTCATATTTATTTGCATGGTTTTGACAAGATAACAAGTTAGAAACCAATCAAACCAAGATCCACCTCCCAACCACCCATCTTCTTCTTCCTCATCCATGGAACACACTCTAGATGTAGAGTGTTCCCCGGACCACTTTAGAAGTCCTATAATGTCTCGATTTATTGATTGAGGAGATATGGATTTCACCACCCTTCTTGATAACAATCTCATGGCTCTCCAACACTACCTTTCCACCATTTCCAACCATACCTTTGATTTGGTTCCCTCCGTTGAACCTCCCTATGACATGCCAACTTACTTTATGGGTGAGACCTCATTTTTCAATATCTCCACCCAACTTATGGTGACCCAAGACTCTTCCTCCACTAATAATCCTTTAAACACCACCACCCAAAACTAATCCCTTCCATTAACTAGTACCCAAACACCTTCTACCCTAACCAATAACCCTTCCAACATAGGAATAACCCAATATTTAACAACTCATATACCACTTACCTTGGGGATGCCTTCAAATAGTGTTGATTCCCTACCACTTTCCATTCATAACCCACCATCTTTCACCCATTTCCAAAATTTGGTAGTTTCTATACCTTCTACGCTTTCACATATTAACACTAAGGTCACTACCCAACTACAACCCACCAATCCAACTATGTCTCTTACCCAACCAATGTTTATTCCAACAAACCCAAGGTATGTCCCAAACCCATAAGGGTACATGCTTCCACCTTATTCCTAACCTTTCATGCCCATTTGCTAATATGTGGCATCTTCCCAACCTTTCATGCCCACTTACCAATATGTGGCATCCTCCAAACCCTCTACTAGTTACCCATATATGGCACATTCACAACCTTAAAAAAATATACCTTACAATTATGGGGGTGTACCATCACAAACTAATCTTATCATGATATCAATGGACAAGATGACCAATCTAGAGTCATCTATTTCTAGTGCCTGCAACCTCTTGTCATATGATAAAATTTCCAATGAGCCAATTCAAACTTCCATCCCCATCCGACCATACCCTACACAATGAGAACTTCCAAAGTTTTCTAAAATTCAAAATAAATAAGATCCCTAACATCATCTTAGAAAATTTAGGCATTCATGTTATCTGATTGATTACAATGATGCTCTTCTTATTTGTACTTTTCCCATGTCCCTATCTAGATCCACTTTAGATTGGTATAGTTCCATTACTAAGCATTTCCTCTTCTCTTTTGCCTAACTATCCTGAAATTTCCTAGACTATTTCTCTATAAATATTTCTAAGAAAGTTTCTATCACTAACCTATTCCATCAAGAGGTTTGAAGATGAGTCAATTTTTGACATTGTGTCCCATTGGAGAGGATTGATTATCTAACTCTCCTTGTCTTTGCCTCAAACCAAGTTGATTGAGATTTTTTATCAAGATTGTGCCAAGCATATCTCATCAACCTATAGGTTTAAACCTTCCAAACCTTCAATGAGGTATTCACCATGGCTCAGAAGTTGGAGATTAGAGTAATAGATGAGGGAAAATTTAAATTGAGGAATAAAAATTCTACTTTAAAAATAAATGAATCTTCTTTCTCCAACCCATAAAGCACACCAACACCAACATTAAAGTTAAAGGAATCACAAACACAATTGTGCTTAAAACAACTCCTCATCTAGTTGTCAACCAACCTAATTCTTCCACCTCTTCCAACAAAATTGATAAAACCCAAAATTGCTATGTCTAAAATTAGTATACTCTACTAGTGGAGTCCTACGCTTTAGTTTTGGAAAAGTTGTTAAAGGCATCTATCATCCAACTTCCTTTGATTAAACTGCCCTAGCAATTCAATTCATCTCATTTTATACCTAGTTGGTAATAGGAAAAAAAAATGTGTAGCTTCCACCATGTCATTAGACATTAGGTTAATAGATGTAAGACATTTAAAAACATTGTTGAAGATTTGATTGACAAGGGTGAACTCCTGATGGACAACCCAAATGCACCTCCTAATCAATCACTTGACATTTTTAGACAACCATTCCCCAACCATTCACCTTCTATAAATTATGAGCATACTAATGTGAAGTCCTCTCATAAACATGAGGTTCACATAGTTAAGGTTAATCTCAAATAAATAATAGTTAATTAACCCATGTCCCAAACTACCACTTCTTCTCCACTTATTGAGGTAGTGGATTCACCTACTTCTTTGGAAAATGAAATAAAGGAAGAAACTATCATCCCTTCTCCACTTATTGAGGTATAAAAATCACCAACCTCTCCTTTGTAAATCATAGAAGAGGAAGAAACCATTTACCCCTATCCCTTTTTCTTCCATGATAGAGCTATCCACCCTTCCTTTTGAAAGTGTACCTAAGGAAAAGATTGCCTCACCTACTCCTTCTATAGAAGAATCATCCACCAAGGCCTTGGAACCTTTGATAGAGGAAAATGAAAACACGGTTGTCCCACTTTCTTATCCATTTGGTTTATCCTTCAAGTCCAACACTGAGGGAACTAAGCCCATCTATAATCCCTATTCTAAGTTGGTCCAAAACATAGAGTTTTTATCCCAACCAAACTATTGACCAAATTTGACTTTTAAGTTAAATTAGGGCACCTATAGGTTAAAAAATGACATTATAGGTATATAGGGGTGTAATATAGATGTCATAAGGTGTTTTATAGGCTAATTAATGTCAATTGATTCTATATTAGCCTTGGTCATTAGTTATTTTAGTCCCTTTAGTCATTTTGGGTCATTTTAGGGGTCAAAAAGGTGCATTTAATGAGTTTTATGGATTTATTAGGAATCAAAAAGATTATGAAATGTGTTGTCATGCCCCATGTGTCCTTAGAATTCTTAAGTAACTAACATAACTAAAAGATGGTAGGTTATGCAAAAAAAGGTCAATTTTCTTAAGGAAAAGAAGAGTTTGGCACTTATACGACCTCCTTGGGAAGTGTGCCACATGAGAAATGGTCAAATAGTGTATATTCAGATTCAACATGCTAAATTCCATGATTTTTTCCCTTTGTAAGTGTCATTTTTGAGCTAAAACCATTTTACTCCTTTTTCACCATTCTTGGAAAGTAGAAGTGATCTACAAGTTTGTTCTTGGTATGGTCAGCACAAGGGGTTTCAAGAAAAATGATATTATGGGTATAATATAAAATCAATTAGATTACATTTTATGTTTTTTTGTAGAGGAATGGTGTTATGATCTTTATGAACCATTCCAAAGAAGTTAGACTATATTTTATGCTTGCTTATCTGTACACCCTATAAGTTTTGCTCTTATTTGGGTAGGTCTATATGAACTAATTATTGATATTGGTTCTAAAGAATTTTATATTACTTATATAATTATACCAATACTTGGTTTCATTTTTCAAGGTGTTGTGATGGAAAAATCATCTCAAATTTGTAGACTACTCTCATTTGGGGTGACAGACCAATTTTCCACCATTATCAAATTTTCATGCTTGTTTATGGATTTAGCGGGTTGTGTTAGTGTCATATATATTATTTAAAGGTTATATTGACCACCTCTTCACCTTTAATCCTCTTTCTCTAATCAATTTTCATTTTTTGTAGCCATATACCACACATACAGTCAATCTGCTCTGTAACTATTACACATAATCAACCATGGAGAGTCACGTACAAAGAAGGTATGCATAGAATTTATGGAGATTTAATTATTATTTTAAGGTTTTTATCATGATATTATGATATTAATATACATTTATAACATCAAGGAGTTGAGCAAGGGATTGTGGCAGCCATCCAATATAGTCATACACAGTCTCCTACCATTTTATTCATCTCTAATAGATCTCATGAATGAATTCACATTAAAAGGGAGGTATTGGTAATTTTTTCATACCCTTGATGGTGTGAGGATGATTTTTTAGGTGTTATTATAGGCTCTAAACTCATATGGAATCTTGAAACCATGTCTACTACCTAAATCTATAGTTGATACCTACACACTAAAAGATGTACCTATAGGTAGCTTAACATAGATATGGAGATGTCGATATGAAAGTTTAATAAGGAAGTAACCTTCATTAAGGTATTAAAATGGTGAAAATATTATGGAAAACTTGTTTTAAAATGTATATTTCTTGGAAAATTTGAAAGGTACCTTCTAGCAAGAGGAGAATGATTTCAGGCCCACAGTCCCTAAAAATGCAAAACAGAGGTCAAGAGGGTTTTTGTGGATATGATATGAAAAGAATATGAAGAAATTTGGAGATTTATAATGTCTTATAATTTATTATATATCATGGATAATTAATTCAAAAAGTTTTATGGACAAAGAGTTAGGGAAGAGTGGTGTTTGGAAGGTATAAAGTTGCTCTTTAAACACTAAATTCTCACATTGTTATCTACAGGTATTGTGTTTTAAATGGATTTTGATATCCTAAAAGGTAAATGAAACATAATTTAATGTTTTTTATGGTTAAATTATTTTAATTAAACATATTTATCATGATTTACATCAAGGGAGGTTGGTACATGGTTATGTAAACCCTATGGTCACCTATAATCTGTACCATGGCCTGAGAAGTGTCCATCTATAGTTGGGTATAGGATCGTGACCCAATATTGATACCAAAATGGTGGTTTTAATTATTTATTTATAACCTCTCCATACTATGAACATGTCAAATTTTAGGCATATGAATACCTAAAATAGTCAAGAAGGCAAAATACCCATTCAACTAATCTTGATGGGTCTTGAGACATTTTTAGCCTCAAAATTGTAAATTTAAGTAAGTTAATATGGGTAATGAGTATTTTAATATTTTATTAAATATTTTAAATATTTATAAATTTAAATACAATACAAATAGTCACCTACAGGGTTCTGTTAAGCAAGGTATACATGCAGTGAGTTAAAAGTATGGTACTCCTAATGCTAGAAGGGTACAAGTCTAATGTGAAATGACTTTTATGATTTTAAAAGGACTTTGGTAAGATACATAAGTTAATTTTAATTTTTTTTTATACCTAAAATACACAATAACAACTACAGGGGCCTTTTCAAATGAGAAACATAGTCATAATTAGAAAATGACACTGTCTTAACTAGTCAAGGTCTAGGAAAGGGGTACATGGGAGTTATAAGTTATGTGTAGAAATAAATAACATTCATTATATTAATAATAATATAATGACACTCTCAAAATTTTATTTTTTAATATAGGATAGGTCTCAAACAAATAAGATATAGTCTACATAAAGGACCCTACATACAATCTCCTTTTAGAAGTCTGTCTTGGGATTTGAAAGAGTTAGGGGGTTTTTTTCCATGATAAAAGACTCAAAATTTTTATATATGGTATAAATAACTTTTATAACCCTCTAAAAGTTTCACTTTTTTGATAAAAAAAGGGATTTCCCTCCATTTTGTCTCAGATAGAGGGCACTCCCCTCATACGCAAACCTATAGTTTTGGAAAGTAAGGACGGAAAAAAGATAAAGAGACTCCTCAAGAAAGTTTTTAAAGTTTATTAAAACCTATAAAATCATATAAAACTAATAACATAAGAGAAAAACTAAAGTTGTGGGTGTTTTATGCTCTCAAAGTTATAGACAACCCTGGTGGACATGGTGAGGCCTAGTGCCCAAATGAAGGGTCACTTACACTTATAGCCTTAATCATGGTATATATATTATTTTAAAATGTTTATTATATCATCATATAAGTTCTTGATCCATTGGTAATAAATTAAAACCATCAAATTTCAAGTTGAGCTCTACGTTACAGTTAGGCTTAGGATTAGGGCTTTGGCATTGACCCCAAATGGATGGTCACCTTCGATTTAACATAGAATGATAATTTAAAATTATTTGAGAATGTTTATTAGGTTAAAAAATATGTTTTAAAGCTTCAAAAATTCAAAATAAACCTTGGATAAGCTATTTTTGGCTCAAAAACCCACCAAGCCTATTGGAATAAGGGAAACAAGCTCGATAGCCTAGTTTTAGATGCTCATATATTTCAAAAGGCATTACATGGTTATACATGGAGTTTAGAGGTGTTATCAAGGTCCCTAAAGATCATCCTTGTGGAATGTTTTTGTAATTTAGATGTTAGGTTTTTATGAAACAACCTTAAGAGGTCAAATTGCTCAAAAACCCTTTAAAACCCTTATAGAGACTAGTTTGAGAAAATGGAGTTAGAAATATAATATGATGGGATAGTTTGACTAGGAAGATGATTTTAAATTTTAAATTAATCCCTAAAGATACTCCTAATACTTTTTCTATGTATGGACTTGTATGGACAAAGTGAAAATAGGCTATTTTGGCCATTTTTTGTGTTTTATAGGTTACAAGAGGAGTATAAATATGAAATAAAGTTTAGAGGGAATATTTAAAAGTTTTATAAATAATTATTTCAATTTTATTCCAATAAAAAAATTATAATTTTCCAAACCAAGTGCTTCAACTTAGCTAGTCAAAATTGGCCTAGTGGACAAGCTAGTGAGAAGGGTGGAAAATTTCATGTGAGCTGATTTTAAAGCATTATTGATGCCTCTTAAGGAAATATAAGGTATTTAAATGTGTCATCCACTCCATAAAATATATTTTAATCATAAATTTATCTCATTTTATAATCCAAGTTTGCAAGGTGCATGAAGGAAGAGTTTTATGGACTGTAGATGATGATAGCTCATTTCCAAGTCATTCCAAAGGACCAAGCCTACAACCAATGCATGGAGAGGCATGTATTGAATTATAAAATTTAATTAAAATAATTTTAAATGATCATAATTAGTTATGAGGTGTTAATATATGGATAATTATGAGGGCAATTTTTTTGATCCAAGACAAGGAGTTTTATGCCACTTTTCATGAAGTTTATACCTTAAATTAACACTTGTGCTTCCTAACCTTGTATGGTTTGTCACATATCATCTTATCATGCACAAGTAACTAATTATATTATCTTTATAAGTTTCCTAGTGACCCTTTAACTTCTCTCTTCCTCTCTCTCTTAAACTCTATAAGAGCTTCCATTTTGGCCTTTGTAATCTAATACCACACCAGGTATAGTGAAGCCATACTAGTTTTGACATTTTAATTGCCTTATAAAATAGATTAAATTAATTTTTGAGTTCATATATCATATTTTTAAAGTGTGTGAAGAGATGATAGTGAATGGTTAAGATATATTTATTTATCTTTTCTTTCTCTCAATCCTTCCATGTTTGATACAAGTGATTTCATGTCTAACAGGTCATATGAAGTGTTGTAAAGTGTATAGAAATGTTATTAAGTGTAAAATTAAGTCTTATAATTTTTAAAATGATCTATTTTTTCACTTAACTTATATATTCTTCATATATGTCACCTTCATATTGAAATACTGATGTTAGTGCATTTTAGGACTCTTAAATTAGAGTTGTATGATTTGTTTCAAAGTGATGGAGTAAAATAGTCTTATGGTAAACATATTTATAAATAACCACTAATAATAGGTTTAATTTCATTCCAAGTCTATCCATTTTATCCATAAATAATTAGTTAGTATAGGTGAAAGCATTTCAAGGCACATTTACGGAGATAGCCTTTTATTATAGAGATTCATCTCACCAAATTGAATACCTAGAACAAGTGAGATGTTTCCATTGTGCTAATTGGATGAGGAAACCTAATTCATCCTATAAAAGTGTGAAAATAAAAGTGACAATAGTTTTTGGCATGCTCAGTGGGACTCTTGGTCCAAGAGGTTGAGATATTTTTGGTGTTGTCTCTCAACAATCAACATTTGGAGGCATCTATCAAAGTATCAATGGTGATTCCAAAGATACATAATCTGGTAAATCAGCCCAAGTTATCCTTTAAATATTGTTATAAATTTATTTATTTGTGTTCTTGATTTTAATTAAGTTTCATGGCTGACCTTGATGTTGAGTTTTGTTCTTTACAAGTTGGTGAGACATTTCAAGATTGTGTTATTCCCTATAAATATGAACAAATCCTTGGTCAACCTTGTCATGATCCTTACCAACCTCAATATGATCCTCATCATCTCCAATATGATCCTTGTCATCCCATTCAAGAAGTGTATCAATCCTATAAAAATGGCTATCAATCTTATGATCCATGGCAGCCCTACAACCCCTCATTTCCCTCCCCATATGGACATCATGTTGTTGAACAACCCTATGTGGATGGGTACCAAGAAACCTATCAAGAAGTACCTCTTTATCAGTCCCAATATGAGCCATATCCTTCATATTATGATTCTTATCACCCTTAAGAGTACTCTTATGAGTCTTTTCATATGAAACCAAATGTTTCTATGGATTATACATAAGGATATCATTGGCAAAGTGAAGCTCCTACTCATGTAGATTCTAATGCTTCTAATCAGCCCAAAAATTCACTTCCATATGAGCTTACTAGTGCTTTTATCTTTTCCAAACACACTAATCCAAGCACCAATTTAGGCAATAATTTGGGTGACAGTTCCACCCCAATTGATGACGAAACTTTTGGGAGCCATAACTTTTGCACCGTAGCTCCAATTAAATCACCATTTGAACTGTTAGAAAGCTAAGAATGAGGAAAAAATATTGAAATGGCATGGAGATTTTCTCAATGAAGTTTGACCCTTGAAAACCCAATGGAAGTTCCTCAAATTTCAATTTTAGTAGTGCAGTCTAAAAATAGTAATTCCTCAAATTTTGTATTGTTTTAAATCTTGAAATTCAAACCACTTAATCTCCCTTGAGATTGGTGACCTTACACATCCTCCCCATGCTTTCAAAATGTGTATAAATGAAGAGGTAACCAGAAATGTGAATACAGACATCTCTTCCCAGAGATAAGCATATATGTGTATTGTGATCTTGAGTAATACTACATCTCTTCTCAGAGAATTCATTGTTACTGTGTTATTTCTATGCTATTGAGATATTTATCAACCAAAACTTTTGAGTTTTGGATTAGTGGTATTAGATCAGTTTGTCTTGAGAGTGTATGATCCTGAGGATGAGGTCAAGCTACAAGAATCTTGGGTGGGAAACAACAGAGCTTCCAAAATTTCCACCTATTCACTCCAAATGACTTCAAATGGTGGATGACACCGAGACATCCAATCCTTTCAATTAAATGGTGAATGAAGCCCTCCAATGGCTACAAGCATAGATGCTACAACAATTTTCCCAAATTCTTCAAACACTTTCGATGGGAAATCTTGGCTCTGTAGCTCCACTTCTTGGATCGAACCAATTTTCTACTGCATCAGTTGAGCCTGGGAAAATTGGTTGGATCAACTATCTTCCTACTTCTCTATAAATAAGTTCACCGATGGAGAAAATATTATTTTTTCTCTTTTGAAATCATCATTTCCTATGAAAAACTGGTGGGAAGTGTACAAAAAGAGGTTCAGTACAGATGACATTAGCCTTGAGGTGGAACCTACCTAGGATGATTTTATGGAAGTAGTGAAAGAATAATACTATCCCATCAGAGCATATGATGATCCATACATACAGTGGTAATAACTTCACCAAGGTAAGGATCAATCTGTTCAATATTACACAGACACTTTTCATTTTTTGTCTGCAAGATTGGGCATTCAAGAAAGTGAGAAATATAAGACTCTCAAATATCATGGTGGACTATAATGGTACATACGAGGGGAAATGGAACTCTTCAATTTGGAAAACCTCAATGAGGCATACAAATTCATAGTGAAGATTGAATAGAAGCATGGCAGGAAGAATACGAAGATTCAACCCTCAAAATGGAAAAGTGACAACGAAGGTCAAACATGAGGCCAAAATTGGAAGCAAAAGGAGTTTCAGGATAAGAAATCCCAGAAGGGGAAGGCTAGAAAATGGTGTGATTACCAAAAAACTAGAACTCACTCCAAAGAAGAATGTCGAGCCATCAAGTCACTGCTTTCTAAGTCATAATACTTGACATCTACTACTCTGCAGCCTCATACACAACCCACAGTCGAAGAGGATGAAGAAGAAATTGTAGATGCTGAGCTTGACACCATTATCACTTCATCACAGACCCATGAGGAAAGACCAAATGACAAGGAAAGATTGTTTGACTCTAAATTATGGGTAAAAGGTAAGCCTTTGCATTTCATTCTTGATAGTGGGAGTTAAAAGAATTTAATTTTTGCTAAAGTTGTGAAAAGTATAAATCTATCCATGAAGCCTCATCTAAAGCCCTACAATATTGGATGGTTGAGCCCAGGGAGAGACCTCCATGTCACCCATCAGTGTCTTCTTTCATATGCTATAAAACCATTCCAAGATGAAGTCTTGTGTGATGTGGTCAATCTAGATGTTTGTGATGTACTCCTTGGTCAATCATTCATGTATGAATGACATGGCATCTATGAATCATGAACCTAAAGGATCACCCTCACTCTTAGAACATAGTGTTATAGGGTACTAGAGGTACCACCTCCCACATCTATCTCCCTAATCAGTGCTAAGCAATGCAAGATATTGGTGGAGAAAACAAAGCAATTTATTCTCATGGTAGTCAAACCACAAAAATCCAAGAAGGCTGATGTTGCAGTCTTGACTACACAATCAACACAACAATAGAAGTAGATAGGATGAATCACGGGAGAATATGATGACTTATTCAAGTCACCCATAGGAGTTCCACTGCATTGCTAGGTAAAACATTCTATCGATTTGATCCCAAGATCACCTTTGCCTAACAATCTTGTGTATCATAGATTAGTTTTGGAGAATGATGAGATAAAAAGATAGATTCAAGAATTGATCTAAAAGGGTCACATCAGGCCAAGGTCTTCACCTTGTGGTAGACCAAGCACTGAATAAAGATGGAACATGGAGGCTTTGCATTGACTACCAAGCCCTAAATAAAATATCTATGAAGAATCGCTATCCTCTCCCCAAGATTGATGACCTGCTGGACCAGCTTCATGGTGTGAAGTTTTTCACCAAAATTGATCTCAAATCTAGTTACCACCAAATTCCCATCAATCCCACTGATGTCTAGAAGACTGCATTCAAATCTAAGGAGGGGCTCTTTGAATGGTTGGTTATGCCTTTTGGCTTAACTAACGCACCTGCAACCTTCATGAGGATGATGGATGACATCTTATGACCCTTCACCAACTCATTTGTGGTTGTATACTTAGATGATATACTCATCTATAGCAGAACATGGGAAGAACATTTGCAACATGTTCATAAGGTGCTTCAAAATCTTTGGGAGTATAAGTTGTATGCAAATCTTGACAAATGCGCATTCAAGATGACAAAAATTTAGTACCTTGGGTATGTTGTGAATGAGGAAGGGGTCCATGTTGATCTAGAAAATATTTGGGTTATTTGAGAATGGCCCACACTAAGGACCCTCACAAAGCTTTGAAACTTTTTGGGTCTTGCAAATTTCTACCGCATGTTTGTTCTTGGATTTTCACATGTTGCTTGGTCACTAACCCAAGTGACTAAAGGAGGAGCTAAAGCTACATTTTAGTGGGGTGAAATACAACAAAGGCTATTTTAGAATTTGAAGAACAAACTTTGCTTAGCCCCTGTTCTTGCCTTGCTAGATTTGCATCAACCTTTTGAGTTGATGACAGATGCATCTAAATATGCCATGGGAGCTGTCATCATGCAACATGGCCATCCTATTGCATATCATAGTGAAAATTTCACTGATATAGTTAGGAAATATCCAACATATGATAAGGAGATCTATGCCATTGTGTAAGCCTGTAAATAATGGAAACACTACATCTTAGGGAAAGAAACGGTCATCCACACTGATCATAGACCATTGGAATTCATCCAGATGCAAAGCAAACTATGAAATGAGAGGCACCAAAAGTGGGCCACATATCTTTAGAAATTACACCTAATAATCAAACACAAAAATGGGAGCTCAAATATAGCTATAGATTGTTTGAGCCACCCACCAATTACTGCATTAACAATAGTTCTTGACCTATGCGAACACGAGACTGCCACTTGGGGTGATCTATATGAAGCAGATCCTACCTTTGCTGATACATATCAAGAACTTCAAAATGGTAAACATGTCTTTTATTTATATTTGCAAGATAATGTCCTCTATCATATGGGGCACATCTATGTTCTAGTTGTAGAGTAACAAAAGATGATATGTGAAGCACACTTCAGTAGGACAACTAGACACTTTGGTATTGAAAAGACATTGGCAGTTCTTCAAAAACACTTCTACTGGCCCCATATGCAAAAGGATGTGGAAAGATATCTCAAATATTGCACCCCATGTGTGATAGCCAAACCAAAAAATAAGAAGCAAGGATTGTACATGCCATTGCCAGAACTAACCAGGCCTTGGGAATCTATCTCAATGGATTTTCTCTCAGGTTTTCCCACTTCAAAATATGGTAAGGACTGTATTTTTGTGGTAGTTGATCATTTTTCATAAATGTCTATCATGATTGCTTATAAGAAAAATATATCTACTGAGGAAACTGATCAACTATATTTTAGTCATGTATGGCTCCATTTTGGTCTCCCCAAGTCCATTGTCTCAGATTAAGATAGCAAGTTCTTGAGCATCTTCTAGTCCACTCTATGGAAGATGATGGATACTAAGCTGATGAAGTCCACAACCTTCCATCCATAGACTGATGGTCAAACAGAGGTGGTAAACCACTTGATTGTTCACATGATTCAGATGTATCACTCCAAACATCTATGCACATGGGATGAGGGACTTCTTTTCATATAACATGGATACAATCAGGCACTGCATAACTTGACCAAGCACAGTCCATTCTAGGTATGTTTTCGGTTCCAACCCATAGCACCAATTGATATAGTTATTCCATTTTCGACCATGGAATACACACCTCATGGAAGATCTGAGGTAGCAAAAGCAACAAAGTTTATTGAACAAATGCAACACATCCAGCAACAAGCTTATGACATCCTAGAGAAGATGAATTAGAAGTATAAGAAATGCCATGACAAACATAGGATTGCACACCATTTTGCTATGGGTGACAAGGTTTGGTTGTGGCTTCAAAAGGAATGACTTGTAGGCCCACACAGAAAGATTTAGCCTCTATGATATGGTCCCTACACCATCACAAGAAGAGTTGGAGAAAATGCTTTTGAGTTGAACCTACCAGCCTACCTTGGTTTGCATCCAATATTCAATGTGGAGCTCCTCAAACCATATCACCCACCTCTATTAGACACTTCAATTGTAGCAGAGCAACTAGACATTGATGAGCTTGATCCATAGAGTTTTGCTCCACTAGAAGAGGATCAAATTGTGGATACCTGGATGAAGACAACAAGAGGATGCTCTATTCCACTTTATCGAGTGGTCAAAAGGGGCCATCTTAGCCATCAAGGTGAGTGGCTCAAAGAGAATCAAATCAAGAAAAAACTACCACACCTGATGGGGAACATTGATGCAATGGGGACAATTTATTTTCAAGGAGGAAGGAATGATTCAGGCACCAATTTAGGTGATAATTCGGGTGACAGTTCCACCCCAATTGATGACAGAACTTCTGGGAGCCATAACTTTTGCACCATAGCTCCAATTGACTCACTGTTTGAACCATTAGAAGGATAATAATGATGAAAACATCATGAAATGGCATATATATTTTATCAATGAAGTTTGGCCCCCTAAAACCCAATGGAAGTGCCTCAAATTTCAATTTTAGTAGTGCAGTCTAAAAATAGTAAGGTTCTAAAAATAGTAATTCCTCATATTTTGTATTGTTTTAAATCTTGGAAGTTAAACCACTTAATCTCCCTCAAGATTGGTGACCTTCCACATCCTCCCCATGCTTTCAAAATTTTTATAAATGAAGAGGTAACCTGAAATGTGAAGACAGACATCTCTTCCCAGAGATAAGCATATATTTGTATTGCGATCTTGAGTAATACTACATCTCTTCTCAGAGAATTCATTGTTACTATGTTATCTCTATGCTATTGAGATATTTATCAACTAGAAATTCTTATTTTTGGATCACACACTCATAAACCTTCTCTTCCATCCCACACTCTATCTCCAATTACTTCACCTTCCACTACATCTCATATTCTAGCTCTTTCACCTCAAATCCATGAGCCTATCCATCAACTTTCCACCTCACCCCTTCTTGAGAGAGAGCCTATCTTAAAAGAAGTAAGTAAAGAAGAGAAAACTTAATTAATGGCTGATAAATAAGACGTCATGAGTGACTATGAGGAAGAGATTACCACAGGGACTCCCTTGGTGAACAAAAGGACAATCTATAAGTTTTTACCTCAATATTTCAAAGAATGTGTGTCTATGGAGAAGATTATAATGAATTCATATTTAAAATGATGTCATGTCATGAAGTAATCTCCAATTATTTATTTTTTTATGGAATGATTGTCCATGAAGAATGTGGCTAAAACTTGAAGAGAGAAGTGTTTGAAGAAAATTCCATGTCTAATCATGAAGTTGTAGATGACCATCACAAGTATGTAGTGGAGTGTGATATCAAGGATGGAGAACACTTTCAAGTCATCCCTCAAGAAGTGGTAGTCCTAGGAGAGTTTCATGAGACTAATATGGAGGAAATAGGTCTTGAAGATGATCATGAGGAAGGAGATTTATGGAATAAGTTCAATGTTATATGCAAGGAATTTGATGATTTGGTTAAAGTTTCTTCTTCTCCAAAATATTTCATGACTAATTATAATATTGTTGATGAGTATAAACATCATATTTAATGTTCAATCAAACATAAATATGAAGCTCTTCCTACTAGTCAAGATCCTACTATCATGAAGCCATTTGGTGATGCTAGTATACAATAAATTATTGACAAGGATGATTGGTAGTTACAAATTAAGTTATTTCAAGATCTTGAAGAGATTTTCCAACTTGAGGGTCAAGTACATGACAAGGTGAAGGAGTATTCTTCCATGGTCGATAATGGTCAAGATTGGATAGAGTATGCAAAGATCCTAGATGAGATAAAAGAGCTTACAACTGAGAAGAGACTAAATATTATTGAGATCCCTATGGGAATCAATAATGAGGTTGTAATTGAGGATCCACATGAGATTGAGGATGTTTGGATTCAAGAGGAGTTCATTTTCTTGGTCAACTTATATGGAGCTACTTGGTCCTCTTTGAACATCATGCCAATGAAGTTGGAAAATACCATGAAGAAGATGGAGACATCAATGCTAAAGGACAAAATAATACATGCCTCACTAAGTCCATCATTTCATGAATCAATTAAGGTTTAAAACTTTCCATTTGATCCAAGAGGGAGGTATTCTTAAATGTTAGTTGTATATAATAGGTTGTTTTTTTATTCCCTTAAGTTTCTTGAGCACATATGTGCATGTCTTGTTAATTTACTCTCTTTATTGTGTGTGTCTTTTGATTTGTGTGTTGGAGGTGGTCAAAGGTATCCTTTTGTTTCAGAATTCAATTTAATCATAATCATAATGTATTAATAAGGTTATTAGTCTAGCTAGTATAGTAGGCATAATACCCCTATGAGTCACCAATTTGTTGACCAAATTTGACTTTTAAGTCAAATTGGGGAACTTATAAGTAAAAAATTTAATTTATAGGTATATATGGGGTGTAATATATATGTCACAATATGTTTTATATGCTAATTAATGTCAATTGATGTTATACTAGATTTGGTCATTAGTTATTTTAGTTTCTTTAGTCATTTTAGGGGTCAAAAAGGTGCATTTAATGAGTTATATAGATTTATTGGGAAGGGTGAAGGTTAAAAAATGTGATTTAATTCCAAATATGTCCTTATAAGTCTTAATTAATTGACATTATTGAAATATGGTAGGTTAAGCAAAAAAAGGGTAGTTTTCTTCAGGAAAAGAAGAGTTTGGCACTTGTATGACCTTTTTGGGAAGTGTACCACATGGGAAATGGTTAGGTAGTGTCTCTTAATATTACCAATTATAAATTACATGTTTTTTCTTTGGAAGTGTCATTTATAAGCTAAAACCATTTTTCTCCTTTTTCACCATTCTTGGCAAGCAAAAGTGACCTACATGTTTGTATTTGGTATGGTTAGCATAAGGGGTTTAAAGAAAAATGATCTTAGGGGTATACTATGCACTCAATAATATTATATTTTATGTTTTTTTATATATTAATTATGGTTTTATATTTATGAACCATTCTTAATAAGTTAGATTATCTTTTATACTTGATTATTTGTGCACCCTGTAAGTTTTTCTCTTGTTTGGTTAGGTCCGTATGAGCCAATTCTTAATATTAGATCCAAATAATATTTAATTACTTATATAATTATCCCTATACTTGGTTTCATTTTTAAATGTGTTATAATGGGCAAATCATCTCAAATTTATAGACTACTCTCATTTGGGGCGACAGACCAATTTTCCACCATTATCAGATTTTCATGCTTTTTCATAGATTTAGGGGGTTGTGTTAGTGTAATTTATATGTTTTAAAAGTTATATTTACTCCATATTCAACTTTAATCCTCTTTATCCAAGCAATTTTCATGTTTTTTAGCCATATACCACACATACAGTCAGTCTACTCTATGACTATTACACATAGTCAGCCATGGTGAGTCACATACAAAGAAGGTTTGCATAGAATTTATGGAGATTTAATTTTTATTTTAAAGTTTTTATCATGATATTATTATATTAACAAACATTTTTAACTTAAAATATTTGAGCAAGGGACTGTGGCAACTAGTAATACAATCATGCATAGTCTCTTGCTATTTTGCTCATCTCTAAGAGCTCTCATGAATGAATTTGCATTGAAAGGGAGGTATTGGTACTTGTTTCATACCATTTATGGTGTGAGGATACTTTTAGAGGTGTTAGGATAGTCTCTAAAATCATTTGGAATCTTGAAACCATGTCTACTACCTAAATCCATAGTTGTTGCCTGCATAGTAGAAGATGTACCTACAAGCAGCTTAATAGAGATATGGAGATGTTGGTAAAAAATTTGAATAAGGAATGGACCTTATTTAAGGTATTAAAATGGTTAAAATATCATGTAAAAATTGTTTTAAATGGTATATTTCTTTTCAAATTTTAAAGTTACCTTCTGGCAAGAGGAGAATGATTTTAGGCCCATAGTCCCTAAAAATGCAAAACAAAGGTCAAAAGGGTTTTTGTAGATATCATATGACAAGAATATGAAGACATTTGGAGATTTATAATGGATTTTCCTTGTATTATATATAATTTATAATTACTTGATATATTTTTATGGACATAGAGTTAAGGAAGAGTGTTATTTGGAAGGTATAAAGTTGTTCTTTAAACACTGAATTCTCACAATGTTATCTACATGTTTTGTGTTTTAAATGGATTTTGATGTCCTAGAAGGTAAATGAAACATACTTTCATGTTTGGTATGGTTAAATTAGTTTAATTACACATAAATTTAATTATTTCCATAAAGGGAGGTTGATACATAGTTATGCAAACCCTATGGTCACCTATAGTCTATACCATGGCCTAAGAAGTGTCCATCTACAATTGGGTATAGGATAATGACCCAAGATTGATACCCAAATGGTGATTTAAGGATATAAAATTTTGTTTAAGTTCAAAAAAGTTTTTTTTGGCCTAAAGGGGTTTTTATTATTCATTGATAACCTCTCCATACTATAAACAAGTCAAATTATAGGCACATGAACACCTACATCAATCAAGAAGGTAGAATACCCAATCAACTAATATTGACTGGTTTTGAGAATTTTTTATCCTAAAAAGTGTAAATTTAAGTAAGATAATATGGGGAATTATTATTGGAATATTTTAGGAAATATTTTGACTATTTCCAAAGCTAAATATAATACAAATAGTCACCTACAGGGGCTTTTTAAGTAAGGTATACAAGCAGTGAGTTAGAAGCATGGTACTCTTTATGATAGAAGGGTATAAGCCTAATGAAATGAATTGTATGATTTTAAAAGGAATTTAATAATATTAATAAGGTATTGTGAATTTTTTTCAAGACCTAAAATCCATAAGAACACCTACATGTGCCTTTTCAAATGAGAAACATAGTCATATTGAGAAAATGACACTATCATGACTAGTCAAAGTCTTAGAAAGGGGTACATGGGAGTTATTATTTATGTGTAGACATAAATAAAATTCATTATAGTCATAATAATCTAATTAAACTCTCAAAATTGTATTTTTGAATAGAGGAGAGGGCTCAAACAAACAAAATGCAGTCTACATAAAGGACCCTGCATACAATCTCCTTCTAGGAGTCTGTCTTGGGATTTGAAAGAGTTAGGGTTTTATTTTCCATGATAAAATACTAAAAATATTTAAAAATTGTATACATAAATTTGATAACCCTATAAAATTTTCACCTTACTTTAGAAAACAAAGGGAGTGCCCTCTATGTTGTCTCAGATAGAGGGCACTCCCCTCATAAACAAACATGTAGTTTTGAAAGTAAAGATGGAGCAAAATATAAATATACTATTCAAGAAGGTTTTTAAAGTTTTATAACACTTATAAAATCATATAAAACCAATAAAATAAGATATAAACTAAATAGGGTGTTCTATGTTGTGAAAGTTACAGACAGGCCTAGTGGACATGGTGAGGCCTAGTGCCCAAATGAAGGGTCACTTACACTTATATCCATAATAATGTTATATATATTGTTGGAAAATTTTTATTATATCATAATATAAGTTATTTATCCATTTTTAATCAATTAAACCCATCAAAGATCATGTTGAGATCTAGGTTGCATTCAATCTTAGGAGTAGGGTTTTAGCATTGACCCCAAATGGATGGTCACCTTCACTTTTAACATGGAATGAGAATTTAAAACTATTTTATCATGTTCATGATGTATCCAAATATTTTTTAAATCTTAAAACATGAAAAATAAACCTTTAAGAAGACAATTTTGTCTCAAAAACCCACCAAGCCTATTGGAATAAGGGAAACAAGCTTGATAGCCTAATTTTAGATGCTCATATCATTAAAAATCCATTTCATGGTTACCCAAGGAGTTTATAGGTGTTATCAAGGTCCCTAAAGATCATCCTTGTGTAATTTTTTTTCATGTTGGATATTAGGTTTTTATGAAACAACCTTAAGAGGTCAAACTACTGAGAAACCCTCCAAAACCCTTGTAGAGACCAATTTGAGAAAATGGAGATATAAAGATAATATAATGGGATATTTTGAATATTAGTATGATTTTAACTTGTATATTAAACCTTAAATATACTCCCAATGATTTTTTAATGTATGAACTTGTACAGACAAGGTGTAAAACAAGTTATTTTTTACCATTTTGTGTGTTTTGAAGGATACAAGAGGAGTATGAAGATGAAATAAAGTTTCAATAAAAATTTTAGAATTTTTTTAACTCCATATGGAAATTTTTTTCCAATAAAAATCTTCTAAGTGTCCAAACTAGGTGCTCCAACTTAGCTAGTCAAAATTGGCCTAGTGGACAAGCTAGTGAAAAGGGTGGAAAACTTAATGTGAGCTGATTTTAAAGCATACATGATGCCTCTAATGCCATATAGGTTATTTAAATTTTGAATCCACTCCTTCACATGTATTTTTAATATAAAATAATCTCTTTTTGGAAGCCAAGTATGCAAGGTGCATGAAAGAAGCATTTTCTAGATTGCAGATGATGATATCTCATTTCTAGGTGATTCCAAAGGACCAAGCCTAAAAAAAATGAATGGAGAAACATTTATTAAATAATCCCCTTTAATTATAATAATTTTACTTGATAATAATCAGTTATGAGGTGTTGAAACAGGGCTAATCATGAAAGTAATTTTTATTAGCCAAGAAAAGGAGTTTTATGCCACTTTTCATGATGTTTATGCCTTGAATTGATACTTATGATTCCTAAAATTACATGGTTCATCCCATATTATTTTCTCATGAAAAAGTAACTAATTATCTCAGATAGACAAGTGTCTTAGTGACCCTTGAACTTCTCTCTTCCTTTCTCTCTCTCAAACTCTATAAGAGCTACTATTTTGGCTTTTGTAATCTAATAACACACTAGGTACAACAAATCCATTTTGGTTTTGACATTATAATTACTTTATAAAATATATTAAATTCAGTTTTGAGTTCATATATTATCTTTTTAAAGTGTTTTAAGAGATGATAGTGAATGGTTAAGAGATATTTATTTATCCTTGTTTTCTCTCAATCTTTCCATGTTTGATGCAAGTGATTCCATGCATATCAAGTCATATGAAGTGTTGTGAAGTGTATGGGAATTTTATTAATTGTAAAAGTATTTTCATCTAAAAAATGATCTATGTTTTCACTTACCTTATATATTCTTCATGTATTTCACCTTCATATTGAAATACTGGTGTTAGTGCATTCTAGGACTCTTAAATTAGAGTTGTATGATTTGTTTCAATATGATGGAGTAAAATAGTATTATGGTAAAAATATTAGTGAATAACCACTTATAATAGGTTTCATTTCATTCTAAATCTATCCCTTTTCTCCATAAACAATTAGTTAGTATAGGTGAAAACATTTCAAGGCACATCTAGGGAGCTAGCCCTTCATTCTAGAGATTCATCTCACCAAATTGACTAATCACAATAAGTGAGATGTTTTCATTATGTCAATTGGATTAGGAGAGACAATTCATCCCATAAAATGGTGAAAATCCAAGTTATAGCAATTTTTATCATGCTTGGTGGGACTCTTGGTCCAAGAGGTTGAGAGATTTTTGGTGTTGTCTCTCAATAATTAGCCTTTGGAGGCATCTATCAAAGCATCAATAGTGACAAGCTGAGTCATCCATTGAAAGGGTGAAAATACAAGTGATAACACAAACCTTTATTAGGAAACATTTTGGCATCACCTTGGGCTCCCATATCTAACTAAGAATGAGTCATCAAACTCACCCTTGTCTACCCAACCTTTAACTTCCACTAGTTAAACTACCATCACCCCAACTAAACCAACAAAAACCTCCACCTCCCAGACCTTATATAAACCATCCAACCCAACTCCCTTAAAATTAATTAATATACCTTCAACTATCCTAATAAATGAAATTAATAACCTAGGTGTCCTCTCCACTTAGAATCTTACCCATCCTCCATTGAAGTTGGATTTGACTTGAAACCCACCTAAGAAACCAAAAGTCAAGCCAATAAAGAAAGTTGAACCATCTAGGATTTTAAATTCTAAAACCTTACTCCAATTCTAGAGGAACCAAATCATCCCACTAGCCCACATCCTTTCCAAATTCATACCATTCATGTGGTCACTTGATCACAATCCTCAAAGGATAAAGGGAAAGTAAAGGTGTCCATCCCATGGACATATCCTTCTTCCACCACCAAAACACCCAACCAAACCCAAACGCTTCACCCAAGCCAAATATTTCCTAGGTATACCCCAATCCAACCCCTCTGAATCAATACAAAGGATAGTTCTGAAATAACTTCACCAAAAACTGGTGAAGATGACTTTGTATGAGTTAATCAATACCTTGCCTAAGAATTATCAAGCCATTATGGAGGCCTTATAGTCTATAGAGGTTAAAACAAATATCCATGACCTCTAACAACCTTTATTAGATCCCTTCAGTTATCTACCCTCATCACCTTTTAGGGTTATAAGATACTCCCTGTTCATCTAGATGATCCAGATTCTCCCCTTTTAATTACTATCCACATTAACCAAACCCATATCAATAGGGTTATGATTTATAGGGGAACCAACATAAATATCATTTCCTCCCATGTGTATGACTAATTAAAACTACCAGAGAACATCATGTTAGAAACTATAGTAGTGCTCCAATCTTTCAATGATACCATGGCTTGAAGCTTAGAGATAGTCATTCTTCATATTCATTTAGGACCTTGCACTCTTCTTAATCTCTTTTACATGGTATAATGCGATTTCTAATATAACATTTTTATTATATGCCCCTAGATCCATTACATGGGTTGTGTGACATCAACCTTACATATTACATCAAGTTTGAGGATGAGGGTCAAGTTCACACCATACCAGTTGACCCTAGTCATTTCAAGTCATGCAATATGACTTATCAACCTAATTATGTTCTCATCCTAATCAAGGACATATCCCCTTCTTTTGACATCAACCAATATTCCACTAGCTCATACATACCTTACTCTCAAATCCCCATGAAGGACCCCTTGGAATCAACATTCCATTGTCTCTTACTTGGGGATTATCACCTATTGACCTTAGATTCCTTCCCTACTCCCAAAGAGTATTAGAATATTAACCACCATCCTAGATATGATTTTAACATTATAACCATCATTATCTTTAGGTCTCCCAATTTCCAAACCAACCTTGTCTATAGGGGACTTGATCAACCACTTTCTATCTCCACTACCTCCTCTTCTACTAAATCGTTCACCTCTAATTTCTCTTAGATAAATTTAAGTTTTCCAATACATACATCTATTAGTATGCTTAGAAGGGATTTAGTCTAGGTCAATATGAACATAGACCACATGAGATTCTACCATTCAAGACCCAAAACCCTCATGAATGATTTGGTCTTGGTTTCATTCTACCAGAGGAGCCAACCATACCACCTCCCATCACCATCATTGAGGAAGAAATCCCATCCTCACCAACCCCTTATCCTTTAAAATTTGAAGATATATATATCATTCTGCCTAGATTTTTTTATCAATATGATCATTTTTAGACCCCTCACTTATCAAAAGGATGGGGAAACCATAACCATTCCTCTAACTCATATTGAGATGGTAGAAGATGATTATCCTACCATTAATATTGTTTAGTGTCAGGATGATGATTCAATTCTCACCTATCTTGGTGCTAAATATTCTTCCATTCATAAATAAATTCCTCCTAAGACTTTAACCTTATTGAATGAAGTCACTAGTGATGTCAACTTAGGCATGCAAGACAACCCTTACATAGTCAAAATCAGCCAATCCTTAGATTCCTCAGAGCATCAAGATTTTTCTTCCTTTTCATGAGACCATAACATAAAATTTGCTTGGTATTACAATGAAATGCTAGGAATCAACCCCACCATATTCATCCATAAACATTATTACCACCCTTGATTCCAATCTCATTAGGTAAAATCTTTGAAGGATGTACCCTCATATATACCTTCTTTTCAAAGAAGAGCTCCAGTGCCTCTTATTCGTTAACTTCATATAACCCATTGACTACCCCCAATAGTTCTGTAACATCATTAATATCACCAAAGTGATAGGGGTACTTAATATTTATATTGACTTTCATGATCTTAACTTTTTTTGTTCAAAATATGACTTCCCTTTGAATCATTGACCATCTTATTGATCTTACTGCCCGACATGAGATACTATCTCTTATGGATATATTCTTGGGATATAATCACATTTTAATTACCCTATAAGATAAACATAAAACTACCTTTATCACCCCATGGAGAAACATTTTACTATAGGGTCATGCCTTTTGGTCTAAATAATGTTGGATTAACTTAGCAACATGCCATGACCTATATCTTTTATGACCTTATTCATAAAACCATAGAGTACTATGTAGATAACCTCCTTGGAAAGTATAAATGTTATAAATATCATTTGGCAAACCTCAAGGTTATATTTAAATGGATTATCCCTTTCATGTCCTCCTTAACCCCAATAAGTACATCTTTGGGGTCTTATTAGGTAAGCCTCTTGGCTTTATTTTCTCTTTTCATGGAATAGAAGTTGATCTTACTAAAGTTAAGGAAATCCTAAACATGCCTCCTCTAACTAACCTCAATAACTCCCAATTTTGTAGGGAAGATCCAATCCATTCATTGCTTCATCTCTCAACTATTTAGTATATGTCAGCCTTTCCATCACCTTCTTAAGAAGGATATCTCATTTAAGTGAAACAAATACTATCAAAATGTCTTTGACTCACTTAAAGAATACATTCTTTCCCTAGATGCTCTTGTTCCCCCCAAAGAGGACCAACCTTTCTACCTCTACATTTTTGCCAAAAACCATTCCTTAGGGGTCATGCTTATACATTGTGATGATCAACATAAAGAGCAAACAATATAATTTATAAGTCAAAAACTTGTATATTATGAAACTTGATATACCCATACCAAGAAATTATGCCTCACCTTGGTCTTTGTGGCTTCTAAAATTCGTCACTACCTTCTTAACCAGAAAAGCTTCATCATAACTAACACTGATCCACTCAAGTATATGCATTCCAAGCCATATCAAAATTAACATATGGATAGATGGATCATGCTTATAGTAGAGTTTAATGTTGAGTTCCTCTAGTAAGAGTCAATCAAATGGAAAATTATTTTTGACCAATTAGCTAAAGTACCTTTATCAGACAACCAACCTCCTCTTTTTGAGTTCCCTAATGAATCCATCACAACTCTTTCTCAAGAGGATTTTAGTTATCAGATGATCATATTCTTCAATGGATCAAAGTTTCAATGTGGTAGGGGATCTGGTATTATCCTTATTCCCCTTGATGATGATCCCCTTTATCCTTTAAGCTTGATTTTGATTTTGCTAATAACATGGCTAAGTATGAAGCCCTACTAATAGCTTTGCCTTTGGGAGTCAAATAGATCAAAATTTTTAGTGACTCCCAACTCATGTTCAACTAAATCAATGGTTCTTACCAATGTAAAAATGACAATTTTCAATAGTATAAACAACTAGTCGATGTACTCTTGACATCATTTGAACATTAACTTATTCAAGCCACTCCACATTCTACTAACAAATTAATTGATACCAAGGATTCTCTTGCTTCCAATATCCCACCTATGCCTTCTAATTAAAATCTCTTTGTCACTATCCATCACCTTAATGAAACCTATTACACCAAATCAAACATTCCTTCCATTTTTCATGTGGAAGAGGCACAATCCAATCTTTGGTATAAGTAAATCCTTGACTATCTAAACCTAGCCATAATTCCTTCTGGTCTCTCTAGAAATGGTTGAAGAGAATTTATACATAGTACATCTCATTATACCATACTAGGAGGAATTATTTATAAACAAAGCTTTGATGGTCTCCTCTTTAGATGCCTACATAGTCATGAAATCTCTCACACTATCAAGGAAATGTATGATAGGATTTATGCAGGACACTTTAGTGGTCTCACTGTCACTAAACGTATCTTTTGACTTGGCTATTATTAGCCTACCATTAACCAAGACTATTGTGATTATGTAAAGAAGTGTGTTAAATGTTAGTAATATGTTAATTTTCATCTCATTCCTAGTCATGTTCTTCAAGTATTTAAGGATTTATGGCCCTTATCACAATGGGGATTAGATCTCATTTGTTAAATTAACCTTCATTAGATGTAATGACATCATTCTATCATCACTATGATGTAATATTTCACCAAGTGTTTGGAGGCTATTCCCCTCATCTCAACCAAAGCTAACAAGATTGCCAACTTTATTAACCATCATATTATCTTCCACTTTAGTGTTCCTCATAATTATCACCAATAATGATAGATCCTTAAAATTAAAAAAGTACAAGGTCTTTGCAACACATTTGTCATTAAGTTAATATTCTCATTGCCTTACCATCCACAAGCTAATAGACAGGCTAAAGCTTCTAAAAAAACACTTAAAAAATGCTAACTAAAATGGTTAATGTATTTGATTGGGATTGACACTTACACATTCCCTTCACCTTATAGGCATATCAAACCATCATTCAAACCCATACGGGTGCTACCCCTTTCTCTCTTGTCTTTGGAGTAGAGGTTGTCTTGCCTCTCAAAGTCCAAATTCCCTCTCTTTGTATATCCCTAAAGGATATCATTTCTGAGGGAAATTATCATCAAGAACATTTATCCTAACTTGAGCTACTTAATGAGTGTCATTTGGCTACACTTAACCATATTTGTGTATATCAATAATAAATAAAGTGCACTTATAACAATCACCTAGAACATGAGAATTCAATATTGGAGACCTCATCTTAAAGGAAAATTAACATGTAACCAATATGGAAAGAAGTAAATGGGGAAATTTTGTTTTTAATTATCTTGGACCATATACTATAATGCATAAGTATGAGTTGGGAGCTTACTGGTTATCATCTCTTGAAGGAAAACTAAAACTTGAGTCCCTCAATGCTTCACATCTACATTGATTCTTTTGTTAAAACAAGTTTAACTCATCTTTTATCTAACTTAAGTTGATCCCTTATTTTATGAGATCATCACCTTCATCACCTTACTTTGAGGACAACTGATTAAAGCATAGAATCATGTGATTATCTATCATAGTATTATCCTTAATCCTAAATATGTGTACCATGGTTCTACCCATGGCATGATTCTCATGGATACTTTTCATCCCTAATAGGATGGAATCCCATGGTCATTGTCTCTTAAGGCATCCTCTCACCCATAATTCAACCTTCTTGTGCTAAAGTTTTTCCTTCATAAAGGTAATCCTATCTAAGTAAGTATATGTCTACAAAATAAAAAAAATAAAAGAATACTCACCATGTTATGGGTCATCTCTATCATTTTAGACTACTCCCTTAAAGGGCAGCTACCAAAAAAATTATAAAATTGTTTAAAATAAGGTAGATTGCTCCCTTAAAAGATAACTATCAAAGATTAAAACATTTTAGAATCTTAGACCACTCCCTTGAAGGATGGATAAGTCCAACATTTGTCAAAGCAAGTAATTTATTGGAATCTTCTCACATTGATCACCTTCCCCAACCTCTCAAAACATCAAAACACCCATCGTCAAAATTCCAAGAAACAAATGTTTTGGAAGCTGCAATTAGCTTTCATAAAAGTCAAAAAGTATACTTCTCACACCGATCAGTCTACACCAAGAAATACATAGACTATTTTATAATGGTTCTCTAACAACCTATAGAAGGGGAAAGATAGTCCTACAAAAAGGTGCCATTTTCATTCATCTCCCTTTTTACCCTCCATAAAATAAGGGATATTGAACTTAATTGACACTATTTGGTCAAGAAACTTCTTTAAAAACTAAGGAATGCTAATGCAAAGCATGTGAAGGGATTATATTCATAAGCCAATCCACCTTCATATTTATGGTCCTTGCTAATGAAAGAGCATCACATCTCCTTCTTCATTTTTATGTCTACTTGTTGATAAATTCATTAAGATGTTTGTATTTTGATTGTTTTAACTTTCTTCTCTTTTCTTACATATAGTTTCTTGTCCAAACTTAGCCTATATGTTAAGATAGTGTTCCAAAAATTTTAATCTCAACTCTCATCCAAATAAATGAAATCATAACATTTGAATACATTATGTGTTTCATTAAGTGATTATAATTATCCTTTCAAATCATTTATTTAGGTGTTTTTCATCATAAAAACATTATATTTTAAATAACCTCTCATATAAAATCTCTAGCATTTCATCTATATTTTTTATCATCACATTAATCAAATTATTTCTATCACACTAAAATAAATTATAAATTTTATCATAAATTTAATACTAACCATTTAACCATTTTCATACACTAGATAACTAAATCATACCATTATGTTATCTATCACATATCTATCTAAATATGGGATCACATAGATTTATTAATTTAATGTCAAACATCTAATTAAGCATGCACCTACTAATAGGAAGAATGGTAAATCATTCATAACCAGAAATCACCACATATAAACATCATAAACATCATAATGTGAATCATCACATGAGTTTCATTAACCATAACTATAAGCATCATCAATAACCATAAACAACATACATCATGATCAAATCATCATAACTCAAATCAAAATAATATCTATACATCAAATTTCCATGTCTCTCAAAATCATATATACATCTCATTACATCAACTTATAGGCCAGAATCAAAATCATATAAATAAAAAAGAGTCCAATAGGGTCTATGGTATAGGGTTATACTACCCCTTAGAGATTGTCTATCTCTCAGACCTATCTGAACACTTGAATATATTACCCAATCACTAGGTGTCACATTACTAAGTCTCCTTCCTATAGCCCACTCTACTACATACTCGGCATACCAGGGCACATATGGAAGTTAGGTGAAGACAAGTGCCTCATAATATCTTCATTTCTCTACTATGGCCACATATTTAGACACTATAATCATTTGAGTTAGTCTTATAAGTATCTATCCTCCAATTTATCTCAGAGCATATCTCTCTACTAGTATCAAGGTCACCTATGCTTATAACCCATCCCTATCCTACATGATGGTGGATACCTATCCCTATTATACATCCCTCTCCTAGGTAATGGTAGCCAACTATGCTCATGCATAATCCCTCTCCTATTTAAGGGTTATTATCTATCTCCATGCATGATCCATCTCTTAAGTAATACTATAAACTTGACCCTAGAGAGTATCTCTCTCCTGAGTCCTCAATGCTAGATACCCCTATGTTGTATCCCTTACTAAATTGATGGAAGCCAGTGTTTCCTATGCTATGGCCAATGCATCTCTCACTTAGTCCCCCTAAAAAATCATTGGCTATCTCTTTGGGCCATCCACATCCATCTGATCATCCTCCTCTTGCATCTCCACATCCACAACCTACTATTTTTACCTACATTACTTTTAATACCAGTCGTTATCCCCCTAAGATAAGGCCCATCAAACTCTAATCTATCTTACAACATTCCCTACCTTCTTCAACCTTTTCACAGCCCTTTTTCTTAAGACTGATGTTGATTGAGCCTCAACTGACACTAGTTCTTAATTGGACCATTATCGATTAACCCTCAACCAACACTAGTTAGGAGTTATGGATTGGTGTTGGCCCCTACTTTGATCGACATTGAATCCCTATTGACCAGCATCAATCACTGTGTGCATGACCATCACCCCCCAAACCCTAGCTTCTTCCCTAACCATACCACAACACCTAAAACCCCTAATATACTCCCTTAACCCTACCCTATTTCTAACATAACATCAAGAAAAAAAATTATTTTCCCTTCACCCTCATAATTCACATATATTAAAATACCTACCCCCAATTCAAACTTGCCTAACCAAATTGAATAAACTAGACAAGAAAGGACAACTACCTACCTCATTACATGTGCATCACTATGGTGGAGCCCACTACACCACCACTTACCTTTTACCCCTAGATCATCCACCTACTCACCACATATTCTATAACTCTATCCACTTAGCCCACTTGACATCCTCTACCCTACTCAAACACTCTACTCAATCTCTTGAGTCAACTCCCACTTAACTGCTCACAACTCATGAGAAGTTCTCCTTATTCATCATTTTCACTCAAAAAAAAGGATATAATGTCAAATGAAAGTAATATGCCAAAAATAGAAAGTGTTTTGACCTTTTAGGTCACTATAAGCCCTTCTTAGGGTTTAGTTGGCGATTGATGCCAATCACCGATAGGGTTAGGGTGATCAATGCTAGTTAACCCTGATTGACATCGATTGATGACATTAGGGTTTTTAACCCCCTAACTCCCACATTCTACCCAAGGGTATCTCTTCTTTCCTAAGACCCACCCATCAAATTTTACCTTTAGTCACATTGACCCACCTAGATAACATTTCCACATTCCATGACATTCTATAAAACTGTAACCTTTATTACACAAACCTTTTAGATGATTATGATTATACCCACTTGTGGTTTTAACAACTATGACCAATTCCACATTCTTAAGATTTCCTTACTTTTGGCCCCCTATGAAGATGGATACCCTATCTTGGAGACTTACATTTATAAGTACACCCATATCTATTATGCCTAATATGGTTGCCTAGTTCAATTATCACTTGTTATCTTTAATACATCCTTCTTTGCATCTTCATACCATCCTACCCACCTTACCAATAATATACACTTGTCAAACCTACACTTGACTTTGTTTTCACCTTATCTCCTCCTAGTTTTATGGGGAATACCTCCTCCCATAATTAAGGCATCCAAATTTACATTGCACTTATTATTTTTGTTTTGTAGCTTGAGGATTCAACCTATACAACAAAAAGGGGTAAAATGTAGACACTAGAAAACTAAATAGTTTTAGTCATTGTAAAACACCCCTTTGCCCCCTTTGCCCCCTTGGGTTAGGACTAATTATTAAGATCCTTAAACACACCCATTTATCTCATTTTAACTAATTTAATTATTTAATTAATATAAATAGGCCTATTTACACCTCCTCACCCAAACCCATGGCTAAATGATTGGCACCTAGCCTTAGGACTATTTCCCACCGAGGCATTTAATGCCCTAACCCCCTAGAATTATTCCTCATGCATCTTAATTAGGCCTTAAAAAACCACAAACCATTTATATTGGTCTTAAAAACTAGTCTTAAGTGTAAATAGCTAAATTTAAAAAGTTTGGACTTATTCTCCTTAACCATTATTAGTCACCCATTGACTAATGTTGATTGACTAGGACTGACATTAGTTACTTAAGGTAAAAAAACCACCCTACTTTAGGAGGTTAAAACATATTTTTATAGGAAAATATTATCTCTAAAGTGAGTCAAAGCTTTTAGGTGAACCAACAACTAGACCAGAGACATCAAAGTGCCCCATCAACTCACCACAAAGAGCTCAAGCACCGTTAGTCTACCTATATTGCTCTAAGATCCCAATCAACTTGGACCCAACCTCAGCACTTCTCCAGACCAACAAATTCTAGAGCTAAGTATTTTCACTTACCACAAGTTTAATTATTAGTTTCACTTATTTTATTTTCTTGCACTCATTTCCATATTTCTCCCATATTCCCCTTTATGTTGGAGTTCTGCAACTCCAAACACCCCATCTTACACTAAGCACCCATAAGAATTCTCAGTCACCTAGTTATCCAACTCCATAGTTTAATACTTCTAGTATCATATCCTAACCTCATGACCAACATCCAATCCAAAAACCACCTTTAAATCCCTCTTACGACTCACCCAACAACCATTTTTGTCCCAAACTAGAACTAATAGAGACCGATATCGGTCACCTCTAATTAGAATCAGTTGTCACCTAATTGATAGTGGTTACTTTAACTAGTACCGATTCTATAGTGATCAACACCAGTCACTATGCATTTTTTTTTAAAAAAATAGCAAACAATTCCTACCTATCAACCTTCACCTAAATTTTGGTTTTTAGGTTTTTGTTACATCACAGAGGTCTAAGTTATTTTCTAAACTAGGTTTTTACATTCTAGCACTAGTTTTCAATAAGTTATTACTAATTTGATTTAAATCACTTATTTCCCTTCAAAATCATTTCTTGCATTGATTTTAATACTTTTTATTATTTCATACAAGCATCTATTTATATTTTTTAGAACTTAATTGTTTAAAGAGTATATTGACAACCTACAAGGAAGTATAGTTCTTCTTGGATCTAGCTTTTACTAGGCAATCCACCCATCTATCTCACTAATCCACCCTCTTCTAGTTTTTTTCTTATTTTTAGGCCACCTTTCCAAGACAAAAAGGAGTATCTACAATCGATTGGATCACAAGTGCACAATGGAAACTAGGTTCTTTTAAATGACACCCATCTTTTTAAGTTTCTTCTTGTTTTCTAGAAAAAGAAAATAAAGATGAAAAAATAATGAAATAATAACACTACACAAAAATTAATTTTGGAGAGAATTATGCATATCCCTTCTATTTACATAAATGGTGTTTTTATCCCTTCTATTTATATATTTTTGAAATTGGTCAAAATCAACCATGGCCATCCATCTTGAGATCAAGATGTGTGGCCATAAATTAATTCAATTTTGGAGGATTAAATCATAAATACCCTCTTCAATATTTAGAAGGAATGGGCATTAAAGAGGCATGGGAGGCCTTAAACCTAGTATTTGTTTCATTTATGGCTTATGTATGCCACCCCATAAATAATGTTACTTAATGATGCAAATATTATAAATCAATTTCTAATTAAAATATATTCAGTAACTTCCATGGATTTTCCACTTAAGCTCGTTATTTGGATTAATTTTCCTAAGGGAGATTAATCAAAATTTAAGAAATTCTTTAGAAATTGGTTACACATTATTAATCAAATTGGTTAGAATGTCACATTACTGGGTGAAGAAGATGTTAGTTATGTATGACCCAATATCAGATTTAGGACATTATGGATGTGAAATAACATATGCACATATCGTGTGCTTGTGAATTAGAAGAATTCAATGATTCAGGGTGTCAAATTGTGTTTTCATCATTTTGACTCTAAATGATTTGAGAAAAGTTAATAATCACATAAAATGTCTTACCTCATTTAGGGATACATTAGCCTAAATTGGCACTTGTATACAACAAGATCAAACTATTTAGCACGTTTTAAGGATTTTGGCCCAAATTATGCATTTGAGTGCAATTAGAGTAAGATTGATAATTTTAAAACAATAGTGTTAGGAATTGGATGTATACAAAGATAAAGGCTAGTCTTCTAGTGAAAACCTATTTCAAGAACCATTAGACAGGGGTGTTCAACCTTCCTCAAACATAGCTCAGGAGACTGCCAATAATGAACTTGCCTATGGGTTAGGGTTCAATTTTGAAGAACAACATGCTTTTGACTGAATCATTTAAAATTTTCCAATATTTTTTGTCACATGGACATACTTACCATTGGGATATTTATACTCCTCTTATTTAGGTGAACTTGAAGAGTTAGTCCAAACATAAGACTTTGCCATTGTAGGCTAATTTCACTCATTGCCAACCATTCTAGAATATGGTTTGACTCTTCTTGTGGAAGACACTACAAAATTCAAGATCATGACTCCAAATGACCCTAAATGGATTAAATTAGGCACATCCCTTATTTAGGAGTAATGTGATGTCTTTACAACCCTTTTAAGGGAATTTATTGACATATTTGCTTGGGTTTATTATGACATATCAGGTTTGGACCCCACCTTGGTTGTACGCCACTTTATTATACATCCTGATGCCAAACACATGAATAAAAAATTATGTAAGATGTGTCCTTGCATTTTTTTATTAGTAAAGAAAGATTTGGAAAAACTCTTAGAAGTGAGATGTATTCGATTGATCGACTATTCAGAATGGATCTCAATTATTGTTCCAATCAGTAAGAAGCCAAAAGGAACCAAAATCTACATTGATTTTAGAGATATAAAAAAGGCCTATCGTAAGGATGATTTTCCTTTACCAAACATTGACATACCATATAGATGACTCCATAACTGGGTATGAAATGTGTTCACTAATGGATGGATTCTTAAGATACAAGTAGATTTGGATTATACCAGAATACCAATGTAGAATAAAGTTCACACTCTATGGGGAATGTTTTGTTATGAGGTTGTGCCATTTGGTCTCAAAATTGTTGGGGCTACATACCAAAGAGACATGACCATCATATTTCATGATATGATGCATGGCATTATTGAAGAGTACATCGATGACATACTAGTTAAATCAAAGACTAGAGCTAATCATCTAATAACAGTACAAATAATATTCGAGAGACTACATGATTACAAGATCATAATAAATCCAAAGAAGTATGTTTTTAGAGTTACTTCAGGAAAATTTCTAGGATTCATTATGTCCCACTAAGGTATTGAATTTAATTTGACCAATGTACAAGCCATTACCAAGATGCCACCACCTTCCAATTTGAAGTAGCTTCATATTTTGTAGGGAAAGATTCAGTCTATCAAATGCTTCATTTCTCAATTGGCTAATAAATTTCATCTATTTACATACTTACTAAAGAAAGGCATCACATTTCATTGGGATGATAAATGCTAGAAATTTTTTATCATTTAAAAGACTATCTTGCAAATCCACCTATTTTGTTGCCACTAAGATCAGGAAATCCATTCCTACTATATCTATCTTCCATGGAAAAATCCTTGGGGGCACTTCTATCTCAACATGATGATAATGGAAAATAACATGTCGTGTACTATCTAATACATACACTAGTTTCATATGAACATAAATATACACCCATTTAAAAAGCTTATTTAGCTATGGTCTTTATAGATAAAAAACTATGACATTACATGTTAAACAACAAGACCATGGTTATTTAAAAATTAGATACGCTCAAGTATATACTAACCAAAAAATATTTATAAGGCTGCATGGCCAAATGGATCATGCTTCTGAGTGAGTTTGAGATCGAATATGTCAACCAGAAGGCTATCAAGGGACAAGTACTTACAAATCAGCTTGTTAAATCTCCCCTTATAGATACAAAACCTATAACATTTCAATTCCTAGATAATTCTATTATAACCATGATTGAAACACCTCTTAGGGAGAAACACTGGAAGTTGTACTTTGATGGATCATTCATAACACATGGATCAAGGGCAAGCCTATTATTTATTACACCATAGGGGGATCTTATCCCTAAATCATTCTAGATCAAATTTCCTTGTAATAACAACATGGATGAATATGAATCAATAATTATAGGTCTTCAATAGGGATTATAATGGAATATTCAACATATCAAGGTTTATGGTGATTCTCAATTAATCATCAATTAGGTTACAAACCATTTTTAGACTAAGGATGACAAACTAGTGCCATAAAAGGCATTGGTAGACACTCTCAAAAAGAATATTATTGACATATAGTTTGAACACATACCAAGGGACATTAATATAATAATGGATTCCATGGATACCATTGGATATTTTATCCATCATCTAGACAAGGAAAAAAATATCAATTCTTCATTGAAAATCTTATAGATCCATCTCATGAACCTTCAACTATCCCAATGATCTATGATATTATTGGTCCTAGACCTATATGTTATTTATATATTTACTCCTATCTTTATGACCACATTATGCCACCATACCTATCATGTAAACAAACCAAGGCCTTTGCACACCATGCTACATGATATACCTTACTTGGACCAACCCTATACTATTACAGTTTTGATATAACTTTATTTTTTACCTTTGATAGAATAAAAATTAGAATTATGGTAAGTTCATGAAGGATTATGTGGATCCCACACAAGTGGGGCCATCCTAGAGAACTAGAGAAAACTCTCTTATGTACTGGGTATTATTGGCCAACTATGGATGTAGATGGAGATGCATATGTTAAAAAGTGCAACAAATGTCAAAGGCATGCCAATATGATTGATTCCCTAACCAATAATATTAAACCAATGTTACACCATGGTCATTTTCAACATGGGTCATTGATCTCATTGGGAATACCCTACCTCATTTCATGGCCATAAACACATCCTTATCACTATTGAATATTTCACTAAGTGGGTTGAATCTATACCCCTCACTTACGTGACTGGAAAATAAATTTCCAAATTCATCTTTAACCATATCATTTACCCCTATAGTATCCCATCTAACATAATATATAATAATGGTGGATCATTTAATAACAAGGATGTCAAACCACTATGTGTTGAGTACAAAATTACTCAACATTTTTATACAACATATTACCCACAAAGTAACGGCCAAGTAGAAGCATCTAACAAAACCATTGTCACATATTTAAAAATATTATTAGTGATTATGATCATGATTATCACCTCAAAATATTCCTCTATTTGGGCATACCACACCAATTACCATACCCCAATTAGATCCACTTCATATTCCCTTATTTATCGTACTGAGGCTATTCTTCCTATTGAGGTTGAGTTACCTTATTTTTGCATCTCTTTGAAGCATGTCCTAGATGATGAAGCTTACCAAGTATCTCAATTTTAAGAGATGGACTTACTTGATGAGAAATGAATGGACATAATTAATAGCCTTCAATTATAGTAGAACAAACTTTGTGGCCACTATAATCAGTGGGTCAAACATAAAGAATTCAAAATTAGTGATCGTGTTCTCAAATAAAACCAAAAGAATATCATGACTAAGAAGAAATATAAGGGCAAGTTCAAACCCAAATGGATAGGCCCATACATCATTATTAAAAACTATGGTGATGGAGCCTATAGGCTCACTACACTAAATTAGGATGAACTTGATGAGCCAATGAACATTATATACCTCAAACATTACTTCACTTAAGAGACCTAGTGTATTGTTTATGAGGCCTATTTCCATTGTAACATAATATTTAAATACTTTTTTGTACTAAAACATATACCATTACACCATAAATTTCCTATTGAACAATTTGTTTTTAACCTCCCTACCTAACACCTTTAACCTTGGTTCCATTCCATTAGTTCTATGGGCACCTTCACTAATAAGATTATGATCAAGTTTTAATAGTTGTTTCAAAATCCTAGATAGAGGCCATATTTTGGAGTAGTATGATAGTAGTTTGGCAATTGCATCCTTCATTTTTTTTTTTTTTATAACAAGTGTTCATGATTATAACTACCTTTAGGAAAACCACCATCATGCTACTAATTATAATTTCCTATGGGAAAATTAGTATCATTGACCTATGTCATTATTTCCTAATTATAACCACCTATGGGAAAACTAGGACCAACATGTTTATCATGCCTTGAAGTATCACCTTGTCATTCCTATGCCATACTATGTCATTTGCCTTCTTTGCCTAGTTTATGAATTTATTACTACCTAGTAAAATTCCTCTACTCTAAAGCAAAACTATAGTGACTTGAGGTCCTATCCTGGGACTATGTAGGCAATGCTTGATTCATGTTAAGGTTAACTCTATCACCCTTTTTTGCAAGAACATTTAAGTTTGAATGCTCTCACCATTTTATGAGTTAGACCATTTAGTATATTATCATTCTTTATCAAGTTGTGATACTTCAAAAATTCTAAAAACATTTCTAATCTGGTCTAGAAAATCCCAAAAATATTTTAAATTGACCACTTCTTTGCCTTAAAGATTTCGGGAACCCTAGCTACTTCATAAGAAACCACTTGTCATTTAGTTTTCACTCCTTATTGGACTCACATCCCATGCTCTCACCATTTTGAGAGCCCATTCCCATATTCCTCTACAACATAATCATGTTTTCTTCTCATCATTTTCTTCTATCCTATTTCTTGGGAGAACTACATTTGGCCTAAAGTCTATGTTAGACCATGAATCCATGGAAATATATAGACAATGTCCACATGGATAGTGAATCTAGAGTTAGCTCAAACACCCCCTTCCTTTTATTCTATTCCCCTAGGCCATAGGAGATAATGAAACAAATAAAATGGGGGAATAGAATATTTACCTATTTATTTGCTTACTTTTTGTGACTTGATTTAGTCTATGTGCATTCATTGAGTGATTCCTTGTGAATTATTCTTGAATCCATCCATATTCTTATGTTCACATTTTCATCATGGTTTTTATCATTGGTTCATTATTTTTAAGTATTTATTGGATCACATATCAGTTCTTATTCATATTTTAATTCAATTATCATGGTGTTCTATCATGATTCCTACCATCATGTGCTATAGAAAAAATTATCTTGAGAAGTCTTACAAGAAATGCATCTACGATATATCTCCTTAGAACTTAAAAAAATCCTAATTTATCCAAACCATTCCACACATATAGAGTAATTAAATCATGAAATAATTTTAACCTTTGATATTTAGGACATGAATCTCCATATTATTAGGTTACCCAAATTCATCTTTCTCCTATGTACCAGCTTATTCTTACTCCATAACTATGGTTTCAGTTCATGAGCCCCATTTACCAATTCACCATCATCATTGGGTCAATGATTATAGATGCCTTTAGGCAAATCATTATATCTCATCCCACTTGAATTTCTAATGATTCTAAACACCTTTGGGTAAATCATTATGTATCATCCCACCCACAAAGCCAATGGTTATAACTGCTTATGGGCAAATCATTATGTTTTGATCTATCTAAAGGTTAATGATTATAACCACCTATGGTAAAATCATTATCTTTCTTCGACCTAACTAGGCCACATTTTCATTATGATAATGCTTATAATTTCCTCTGGGAAAACCATTATCTCTATCCACCTAACTGGGGTATATTTTTATCCTAACAATGATTATAAACACCTATTAGAAAATCATTATTTTCCCTTTAAATGATTATAACCACCTTTAGTAAAATCATTATAGTGTTATCTTAAGATTTTTAAAATGATTATAACCATCTTTAGGAAAATCATTACCTTTTTTATCCCACCTATGTTGATGATTATAACCACCTTTGGTAAAATCATCCTATTTGTTTACCCACCCAAGGTAGCTCCATATGCCACTAATTATAACCACTTATGGGAAAATCAGTATCTTCTACCCTATTTTATCTTTTTGGTCCCATCATTTCCTTATTTTGAGGGATCGATTACCGACCCTTTTTACTGACCACTCCCTCGAGGGGGCATCTATAGTTCATCCATTACCATTGAAGTCATAGATATACATGACCTTTTCATTCATTATGAAGATGTTACTATGATTATATCTTGCAATGCCTTCCTAAATAAGGGTGAATTATAAACACCTAAAATTGGCCACAACTAGCTTTCAACTAGACTTAAGATCAATTCCTACCAACCATTGTAAATTAAGCCTAGGAATTACTAAGAGTCCCAAATTTGATTATGCATCATTCGTCAAAGTTTATAATAATTTTGAGACATCCCTAATTAGGGTGTCCAATTATATGCAACAATAACCTCTCATGGATTCATCCATAATCATCTTAAAGCATCACAACTATTAATGTGGATGATGAACCTATTAAGTGGGGCACTTGCACACTTAAATCAAATCTTGGAAATTCTAAACGGATAATCAAAATTAATTAACAAGCTAAACCAAATTAATGCCTAGTTGAATTATCCATTTAAAATTAATAAATATCTAAAAAAGGTAATTCAAAAATTCAAAATATCCTATCCTTTCATCATTACCTTTATGAATTATCAAGCTCTTTGAAAATATCTTAAAATATCTATTTTTGGAGAGTCATGCCTAGTAAATTCAAATCATAATTACCTGACAATATTAGCTATACTAGGATTATATTTGACTCACCTAGGTTTAGTTTGAATCCATTTTAAACCTTAAATCAACCCTAACTCACCTTGGATGAGAGTTAATTATTAAGCCTATAAATACAATGCCATGCCTTTTCTTTTTTTAAGCTCTCATAAGCCAATGTTATAATTGAAATTTGGAGAGAGACATTAGCTATTTTGGTGAAAATTTATCATGCATAAATGAATTCAAATACTTGATAAAGTAGTTTTATAAGGCATAAATACCCAAAAAGTAAGGTTATAGTGCCAAAATCCTAATCCAAATTATATCACAAGAAATCATAAGCCATGGTACCAAGGAGAGAAACAACCAACAAGCTCCATTTGTAAAAGACTTCTTAAAGCACAAGTCAAGAAAGCCATCTAAAAAGGCATTTTTATCTCCCAAAAAAGTTAAAAGAGGTATAGTCCTTGATTTTTTAGTTTTACTTTCATTTAGTTTTTATTACTAAGCTCTCCTCAAGTTCTAGGCTAGGAATATAAGTGTTAGTGTGTTTCATTTGAGTTTTATTTTCTTGAACTAACACTATACTAACCTCCCTTCTTGGATTACTATGGTCACACATAATGATATGGAATATCTTAATAACACTATTTGTAATGAACATAGTCCTATAAACACAAGAATCAATAATAAATAAAGATAAAAAGAGACATTTTTCAAGAATGAAAACCATGTAAGTAAAACAAAAAAGGAAGTAAAAAAATAACTATACAATCAATTAAATACACAAGATGTATAAAAAAGAAAAAAAAATGACTATAAAAATGAATAATAAAAATAAAATGTCTTTTTGGATGTCCTTGGTTAGAGTAAAACCCTTTGGCATGTGAGATCTTTGATAATGTTGAACTGTCTGATGAGTAATCCATGAAAGGGATGACTAGGATATGTAACTACATACAAGGGATTTTTTTTTTTTTTTAAATTTTTTTTGTATGTTTGGGGATTTTATAATATATATTTTTTGTTTTTTTTCTTATATTTTATGTGTAAGGGATAATATAAAAGGGAAAACTTGTTATTATACTATGGAAGGGATTAGTAGTGGATACAAGGGATACATTATGGATGGAGTATGGATGAATAGAAATGGATAGGAATTAACATGATAACTACAAGGAACACATTACCTAATAAACAAGTGTCTAATCATCAAAATAACATTGCAAACATACATTAATATGCTTTTAAGAACATGTCTCAAGAAATTTCCACTTCCTTATCAAGGTCAAAATTGGAAAAAAAATTGATGGTATGATGACAAGGATTGGATATATATGGATGGGCTTCAATGGGTTTGGGATTAAATGGATAAGGATGGATTTGGATATGTAATATATATTTAAGGATGGTTTATAATGGGTAACTATGGAAGGATGATTTAAAACTCATAGGATTGAAATGGAATGGGTTTACCCCCAAGTGTAAGGTACTTATAGACAACTGATTATTTTATGTAGGACATCAAAACCTAGTTTTCATCATGGTACTTTCCCGAAGTGCCATAAGAATGGTTTTCACTTTTGGAAGGATTTTTTTAATTTATTTTTTTATTATTATTTTTTTTGGTAGCTAAATTATGAAAGTATTTGATAATCATGATGTTGACCCTTGTTGACCTTTATTGTATGTTCTCTATAGACATATTCAGTAACTTCATTAATTTCTAGGTCAACTTCTTCCAAATTTACCAAAATAACAACTTAACCCCTATGATAGAAGGTGATACCAAACATGGTAGAGTAGAAGGTATGTTGAACAAATGATGTGTATGAAGTGTATGAAGGATTTAGAGGGATGGAATGATTTTGGGGATAGGTGTCATGATGTGAAGAGAGGTTAGGACCAATAATCTCACATTTTTCAAGACTATGAGTAGTTGCAAGTTGAATGATTGGGAGATTTCCTACTTGAATGGTGTCTTCAATATGTGATGGGGATCTATCCTACAATTGTGTTAATGCAAGGGATAGATTAATTTTCTCATCCATTATTGCCTTCAAAAAAATTTCACTAAGGGAATCTTCTTGATTATTTCAATTTTTATTTGGATTTGAATTTTCCAATAGCACCTCATAGAGGTTTTCACTAAGGGACTTACATTTTTTATTTAGATTGGGATTGTAATTTTAATTTTGATCATCTGATAGTGCCTCAAAGAGGTTTTCACTATGGGTAAATGATTTCATATTTGGATTTTAAGATTCATCTTGATTGAGGAACACTTGTTATTTAAAATATATAAATGTTTCTTTATGCTCTTCTAACTAGAGGGAAACTAGGAATTATATGATTATTTGATCATCTTGGGAGGAAAATAGTAGTAAGTAATCTTGTTGGCACCAATTGATGGGTATGGGATATTTACTTACAATATGGGAGGAAAAATTGGTGGTGTTGATGAAAGGAGTGGTGGTAACATGGTCCTCACAAGAACTATGAAAGAATTATATTTTGATTATGGATGAAGGTTCCTTAGAAACCCTAAAAGTATCACTAACATCTTTATGTTGATTTTCAAATGGTTTTTAGCTAATGCTATGAGGTGTATTATTTAATTTGAAGTAAATATATTAGATAATTCCTTGACCATAGATTTTATTATCTATAAGTACCTCTGTTACTTGGGGTGTATATTGTAGGATGATGGGGGTTTTATTATGTGATAAGAGGTTGGGTGATTGGCCTATGGGTCATAGGTTGAGTTGGTTAGAGGAGGATTGGTTCAAGATGGGATCTTGGTCAAAAATGGGCTCTTGGTAAAAAATGGGATCTTTGTAAAAAATGTGATATTGATGAAATATAGGTTTTTAGTCGAAGATACAATCTTGGGAAATTCTAGGCTCATCAAAGATAGGTTCATAAAAAATTGATGGTAGACCATGGTTGTTAAATATGAATTGATCAAATATGGATTGGTTAAAAATATATGTGTTGAAGAGAGGTTCATGAGAAATGGATGGAAGGTTATGGCCTTGACTTTTAAGTAGAGTATCTTGATTAGGCTTAAGAAATACATTGTGGCATACCCCCAAGATATGATTTTTAGACATGGATACACTTGGATCTACCTTAATGTCTCCTTTATTAATCAAACCTTGGTTATAATGATTTAGTATCACACAATGGTTTATGGGATAAACTTAAATTTTTTGATAGTCACAATATTTATTAGCTTTATACCAGTCAAGTTTTGAGATATTTTCATCAAATTGTTTGGTGTTTTGAAATATGACTAAGTTTGCAGTGACCAAATTTCAAAAGAATACATCAAAAAGTTACCCTAAAGGATTGAATTTATGTTTTTGATTTTATTTTCCAAGTTGAACACTAGGTAAGGTAATGTTGTTAATGGGTTTGGTGCTTTATGTTTATTTTAGATTTGGGGATGGAGTGATACTAGATGATATGGGTACTAGAATTGGGTTTCCTTATTAATGTGATGAGGGATGTTGGACTAGGGGTTATAACTAGTGGATGTGAGACATGGTTGATTTTAGATAATAGGGTTACTATTTGTCAATTGACATCAATATGGAATGGTTTGTGTTTTAAAATTAGGTGAAATTTTAGCCCATATATTTAATGCTTGTAAAAATACCTCATTTTTGTTGGCTATAATATACTCTATGATTTTAAAAGTGGGGAAAATGGCTCTAGGGCTATATTCCTCATCTTCAACATTATCCTTGATATTAATATGATTTTATTGATTTTAAAAATGAAAAAATTAATTAACAAAAGGCTCCTCTCTTAACCTAGGGTTGTTAAATAAATCAATTTCTATTGTGATGGGAAACATTTTCTTAATGACTTGACTCAAAAGTATAGGATGAAAGACCAAGACTAGAAAGTAATACAATGGACAAGAAGTTTTTGAATTTTGAATTTTATCTATTTATAGGTTTTAGATATGATTTTGGTTTCATTTTATAACTCAAATATTGTTTTCAATTAAAAAAAATTAGCACATGGTTTTCACAAAAAATCAAAACAAACAAGTTCCTACTTTAAACAAACATGCAATGCATAAAATAGGATAAATGACTTAAAAAAAATTAGGCTCTCATATATATTGACTCATCCATTAGATAGTGTCATCTTAATGTTGTAATTACTTAATATAGAGGATCCCACCATTCCCATATCCCATTAAATATAGTTTTGAGGCTAAGATGAGAGTAACTTCTTAATGTTAATCACTAATTTATGAACCAAAGTTAAATGGTAAAATGGCTCACCTAAGCTTAAATATTTCAAAATATTATCTAAGAGGATTCCTATAAATACCTTTTAGTACATGAAGCCCAAAACCATGGAAAAAGTAAATTTAATGGATGCACATGTGTCTAGTCCAATGTGCCCAAACCAACCATAAGATTTTAGTAGGTTGATATGTTGAAAACCTAAGAATTAGAGCATGAAATCCCCTCACATCATGGTGTGATTAAAACACAACATCGCTTAAGACTTTTAAATAATTAGCACTCAATTTGTATACCCCATTGATACATAGAGTTTAGCCTATCACATGGTGGTGAAATCTATATACAAGGGAAAGTGAAGCTAATTTATAAATAAATCTGAGCTCAAAGAAGATAAATCACACTTACCCTTTCACTTTTTGGTACATTTAGACAATCAGGGTCATGATGAAGATGGATCCACTATCCTAACCAAGGGTTCCTTACCACAATGATATCACTAGTGAGGGTTACAAAGCCTCTAGTCAAGTAAAAAATTACAATAAACCTAGCTAGGTCCTATGTTTTCTTATATTCATAGAGTAAATATAAAGCAAATTAAAATCTAACCTAGTGCTCACCAAATCTTGAGGCAAAAAATAAGGGTAATAAATATAAAAGTAAACATGCATAAAATAATTCTAATTAAGTTGGTATAGATATAAACCTAATTCATGAAGAGAGATATACATTCAAAATCTATTAATTATGTTACTAATATCTACTAAAATAGAGGAGTAAGAGTTAGAGATACTTACCTTGAAGATAAACATGTCGAGATGAAATATCTTCCTTGGCCAAAGGTGCTTTGCAAGAGGTTTTTATGGTTAGTAAGGATCACTAAGATAGGCCAAAGCATCCAAAAAATTTTCATAAGATAAGATTCTTCTCCAAGTGTAAACCCTAAGAAATGACTCCTCAAGTAGAATGGTGGAAGAGTAGATTGTAAAAAATCATAAATTAATGATTAAATCTATATATCTCTAGGAAATGGTGAAAAAGATGTGTATATATAGCTGAATCTAACCCTAAACCTTTTCAAAGTTTAGTCAATAATTTTATCTCAATTAACCCTATATTGTTAATTAATAAAATAAAATTATCTTTTGGTCTCATTTGACTAAGGATTATCAAGACCCATAATGTGATAATATATTTTAAGTATAGGGTTGACCCAATTTGCCATTATTTGGTAAATGTCAAAAAGAGTTTTTGGCTTAGGTAGGGGCTATTTGAGGTGATGAATTACTTGGAAGAGTGTGTAATGGAGGTGTTAAAGCTTAGGGAAATGTATAGAAGATATTTTTTTTGATTTCAAGTGATATAGGGGAACTAATCTTGAAAATCACCAATGGTTTTCCCACCCCTTTCTCAATGCACCTTTTAAGTCATGCAATCATAGAGATTGAGACTTGATAGGTTCCTGTAAGAGAAAAGCATCAATAATTGATAAATTTTGAAAATATTATGTGTATACATATACCCCAATCAAATCTCATCACATTTCACTAAAGTGTAACATGGGATGGTGATTTGAGAAAGGAGCATAAAAACACACAATGCCAAATATAACTAAGTTAAAATATTCTAAAGAATAAAATAATTAAAAGTAAATAGTTGAAATGAAATAACTAATATAAATAAGTAGTGTATGTGTATATTGACTTACCTTTATCATTTGATGGTTGTCTACTATTTTTTAATTTTTATCATGGAGGGTGCAATGACTTCTTTGAACAAACCCAAGTATACAAAACTAAAGAGAGAAAAAAACAAACACAAGAAAGCTAATATAAATGAACTATGTAGGCATGATGTACTTGTAAATTTGGTAATCTAGGGTAATAAATGCTAAGTTGGGACCAAATTACAAACCAAAAATTTAGATTAAATTGGGTAACTAAAAATCCAAGGTTACTAAATGACCAAAAGACTCAAACAAGCATACCTTAAGTAAGAAAGGTAAAGAAAACAAGTCAAACTAAGGATACAAGTGAAAAATGGTAATCAAACATCAATGTGAAACCATTAACAATCCTTAATTAAATAAAGAGGGGTAAGTAATGGTAAAACAACATTGACGAGTGGGAAATTACAATCCTTACTCAATCATCAATGGAAAAAGTACATGAAATGAGAAAATGATGTTGGTGATTGAGAAGTAACAATCTAACCTCACTCAATAATGAAAAAAAGATTGAAAATAGAAATAAATGCATGCATCCAAAAAAGGAAAGAAATAAAAATATATAAATGGACACAATTATCTGAAGAAAGGAATGATAACAAAAAATATAGAAATGGATTTAGTTGTCTAAAAAAAGGAGTGATAAAAAAAAATATAGAAGCAGATGTAGTTTTTCAAAAAAGGAGTGATAATGATTTTTTTCAAATAAACCAAGGCAATTCTATAAATGTAAAGCAATGGTATAAATAAGGTAATCTATAGTCACTCCAGCATACTAATTTGTTCTGAGGATAGATAAAACCAAATCAAGTAGTGATAGTATGTTTCGAGTTATGAAGAAGAGAGAATATAGAAGTGGGGAAATAGATTTAGATCAAACTTGATTATGAAGGTTAGAAATGAAATGGTGAGTGGGTGAAAAGAAGTAAAAATCAAGGTAAATAAACTCTTGATCAAATTCAAGATACTAGAATTAGATTTGTTAAAACAAAAGGAATTATTAATATCAAATTTTCTATCTCTCTAAGAAATTATAAGCCAATTTTCTAATTTTTAGGATTTTGAAATGCTTTAATAGTTTTGGAAATTTTTGGGGTATCTTAACTCATTATATATTGACAAGATATCACTCATAAAATGGCAATAAAATTATCTTAGGTTGCTCAAAAAATGGTGAGAGCATATGAAAAAGGGGGACTAAGTTGACCTCAATGTGAATCAAGCATGACGTACATAATCCCATTAGGACCTCAAGTCACAGTATCTCCACCCACACAAAAGGTAGTAGAACTGACTAAGTCATAATAAGTTCTAAAATTGAGGCAAATGGCTAGGCAAACAAGAATAGTAATGGCACAGTGATGTAATGCATGGTAAAGGTGGTGTTCCTAATTTTTCCATAGGTGATTATAATTAGAAAATAATAGCATATGTCTATGCTAATAATTTTACCATATGTGGCTATAATTAGTAACACAAGGTGGGATACTAATTTGACAAAAGGTGGTTATAATCAATAACACCAGTCAAATGTAAATCAAAGATAACTTGTCAGATTCACTATCACACTACTTTCATAAACTATCATTTAAACATGAAACTCTAAAAATACTAAAATTGGATCATAATCCCTCATGGAATTTGTGAGAAGAACCAAAGGAACTAAGATCAAAAGGGGTTAGGTAGGGTAGGTCAAAACAAGTTTTGGTCTATAGTGAAAGTATAGTAGAATAATATAGGATATGACATTGTTCAAGGATAGTGATGTTATGATAATTGGATATAATGGTAATAGGGTTTCCCCCAAGTGATAAGGTAAGGTAAATTGTAGGGTATGAAACAATGGAAAGGTAAATGGCAAATGAAAATGGAAAAATAAATGGCAAATGGAAATGATAAGGTAAATGATTTAGTTATTCTTGATGATGTGGAGATGCATGTCTTGATCAACATAGGATACAACTAAAATAATAAATCATGTAAATTGATATCCCATACCTCATTTGAATAGCTAATATATCAAGAAAATAATTTAGATTTGGACTCCAAGAATGTTTTTGTGATCTTTTTTGGTCATTGATTTTGTTTCCTTCAAATGTCGAGACAAGATATATTTGTAGCCTCTATAAAGGAAAGTGCAACCAAGGATGGTAAATAAGGATAAATACTAGATAAATGATTTTATTTGATAATGTAATATAGGTATTTAATGAATAAATTAATCATAATGGAATGTGTAATGGTTGGACAACAAATGAAGATCAATATTTTTAGGCACACATAATGTTGTTAATTCTAGATTTAACATAATTTTAGTTGTGGTGGGGCTAAAGACTTCTGAATATGATCTCAATCAGGCCATAAGATTTTTTTATTGTTTGGCCTTGAGAGTAGCTACCATATAATTATGTTATAGATTTAAAGTTGTATTTATTTCATCTTTGATAATGTCTTTATCAAGCAGTAAAGAACTATTATGCTTAGTTATTGTTGCCTCGATGAGGTTTTCACAAAAAAATTTGTCTTAATTATCCCATAGTACCTTCAAGAAGGTTTCACTAAGGAACATTTAATTTTGACTTTGATTTTCACGTATTTCCTCATACAAGGTTTCACTAGAAGATGTTGAGTTTGGACTTTAATTGTCCCCGAGTACCTCTAAAATGGTTTCACTAGGAGAGTATTCTTCTTCTCTATAAATGTTGTCTTGGTCTCCCTAATATTCTTCAACTGATATGTTTCCATATATTTATTTCAACAAGGTATGATTATATTGATCCCAATCAACACTTGTGGGAGGTGGAATGTCAATATAATGGTTAGGTTGGTTGGTGTTAATGACATGTGGAGTGGTAATGAAATGGGAAGAGGAAGCACAATCCTTATAGAAGATACTAGGATAACTTGTGTCAAAGCTAAATTAATCATCCTAAAAAACTATGGAAAGATCATAAATATATTATAATTTATTTGTAAGGCATGCATAACCAATATTATAACAACTATAAATGTATTATGATTTTAAAGTTGAGTCTGATTCAAGGGACTTTGAATCCAATGTTGAGAATGATGTTGATTATGATTCTGATACTAGATCTAATGTCAATTTAATAATAAAACTTAACTTCAATGTTGATTCTTCATCTAGTGTGGATGCTACTACAATTATGTCTTTTTGAATGTTTGGTATTGGACAAGTAATGACCTATGATGTCATAATGGGCTCTTTGAAAATAGGCTCGACTAATAAGTATGTCACAGAGACTAGTTTGTCAAATTCAGACTCCTCAATGATGGGAAAAATGTCAAGAGACAACTCCATAGAGACTATATTATCAAAAGGAGGATTTTTAAAAATAAGATAATGATTTGCCCAAAGGCAGTTATAATCATTAAGAAGTGACTCAAAAAATATTGGCTTGTTAGAGTGAGACTCCTTGACAATGGTAACAGATAAAAATGTGATTCATCATAGGCTAACTTGTCACAAATAGGTGTTTTGCTAAAAACATCATGGATTGGTTGGTTCTCTTGGCCTTAGTTTACAAGTAGTTATAAAATACCAATTTTTAACACATCTTGGTATTCGAATGATTGACGCTATTGGAGAGGTATTGATTAGATCTATTATGGCTTGAAGATTGGCATCAATTTTATAAAGTGGGGGATGGTTGAAAATGGAGGAAAAATTATTGGTGTTTGGGTAATGATCTCTTTGTAAATATTCTTATCTAAGATAGGCTTAAAATGACTAGTTACTGGTCTAGGACAGTAACTATGACTCATCAAGTTATGGTTACACAAATTCATTAGGATAATAAGATACCATGCTTGGAAGGGCCTAGAATTATAATGGTAGGGAATTTTGGATCTTGGTTGCTTGTAAAATCTAAAGGGTGAGGGCCTAGAATGGTAATAATAGAGTATTGTAAAGCTTAGTTGCTCGCACAAGCCAAAGGATGAAGTCTTGTAATAGTAATGGTAGGTCATTTTGAAGCTTAGTTGATTGCATAAGCCAAAGGATGAGGTCCTATAATTGTAATTATAGGGTGTTATGAATCTTGGTTGCTCACAAAAGACAAAAAATGAGGGCCTATAATGGTAATGGTAGGGCATTGTAAATTTTGGTTTCTATCATGAGATAAATGATGAGGTCCAAATATGGTAATGGTAGGGCATTGTGATGCTTGGTTTTTCATATGAGCCAAAGGATGAGGTTTTATAATAGCAATGGTGGGGTATTGTGAAGCTTATTTGTTATTATAAGCCAAAGGATGAAGTCTTAGAATAGTAATGGTAGGGTGTTATGGAACTTGGTTACTAACATAAACCAAAATATGAGGTCATGGAATGGTAATCCTTAGAAATTATGGAGCTTGGTTGTTCACAAAATTTGAGGGAGGGTTAATAGTATAGGTGGGGGATCGAGTGCCATTAGCTATGAAAGGGTGAACATCATATGTTAATTATCCTAGAGAAGGTATCATCTAATACTATGCTTAAGGATCTTAGCTTTATTCTCTAGATTGAGTATTATAAGGAGGATAAGGATCTGTCTCGAAAACTACATCATCATCATAGGGGTCTTAAACAAAGTCAATTTGTGTAACCACATTATCATAACCTATATTGTACATGGCTCACCTAAAATTATAGTGAGACATATCTAAATCAATGATGGATGTTTCAAAAAAATGCCCAGAGTTCTACAAACTCTAAAAAAAAAATTCAAAAGGACAAATGGTCCAAACATATTCTAACTTGGTCTAAAAATGGAGTTGTATCTCCAAAATGGTTTGTACTAAAACTTGGTATGAAATAGTCTGATGTCAAATGTCAAGTGGATGAACTAAAACCAAAATGCCAAAATCTAGGTATAAAGTGTTTCAAATAAGTCTAAATGAGGTCTAAAGAAACAAAAGTTTCTAGGTCTTTGTGATAAGGCACAAAAGCTAGGCTCAAAACTGGCATGTGTTAGGTCTTTTAGAAAAGACACAAAAACTAGAATTTAAATAAAACAAGGTCTAAAAGATAAGAGATTTAATCTAAATTTTTTGAAACACTTTGACACAAACTAGGCATTCGGATTTAAAAATGAACTTGGTAAAATGGTATATGGAATGAAACTCTAGGCACATATAAGATAAGCTATTTCCCCCAAATTTAGTCACAAACAATAGTTTTTAAATTGAATAATAAATTAACCTAAGTTACACAACCTAGAAGAGAAAGATTGATGTCTAAGCCAAAATTATGTAAGACATAGGTAGAAATCAATCAATGTTTGGATTTGAACTTGTTGAGGCTAATTAAACTCAATGTGGAAAATTATGCTTCTTTAAACAAATAAAAAGCTAAATAAAAATGAATAGTATAATGACATTAGGTATAAATCAAAAATACACGAGTGGATTTGGTTTTGAAATTAGAATTTGGACTTAAGGAAATAAGCATTTAAAATGATTTAAACAATGTAACAATGCTATTATTCTCTAAAGATGTGATAAATGGTTTTTTTTCAAGACTTTAAGGCACAAAACTTGGAATTAATTGGGTTGTGTAATGATACCCTTTTCAATTAAGTGACATACACATAAAATTTTGACAATGACTAAGGCAAGGTGTGGTGTCAAATGCATGGCATAATGCCTCTTCAAACAAAATAGTGATGTACAACAAGACTCATTTTGACATGGTATGATAAAAAAATAGTTACGACTTAATACCATGTAAGTAAAATGACAAAATGATAAAAACACCTAAGTTTAATGTCTTAAATCCTAAAACTAACAAGGTTACATCATACTTTTGAATTTCATCTATATACTTCTTTTGAGAGGATTTTAAATTGTTAATCCAAAAAGTAAAAGTATATAAAAATTAAGGTTTTTATGCCCCCTCCTCTCTCAAGAGTTTGTATGGTAACATGGAACTTTTGGATACTCACACTGCATCAATAATATGTCCATGACAAGTGGGGTTATCTAAACTATCAATTTTTATTCATTTCTATAAGGTCCCATATATGTGATAAACACTAGGGAAAAATCACATTATTTAGATCCACATAAAATGGCTTGTTGTGCAAAGGTATAGTCCTTTTCAATACCACTACATCCATCAATTACTCAATATACTACGATGTCTGAGATGTTCCTATGTTCTGACGTTGAGTACCACTAATGGAGCTTGTTTAACCACTCAAACAAGCATCCCAGTGGGTCACCTTCATTTTATTTACCCATGGAGTATGGATAGTATGATGTTGGGAAATAAATCCCTATGTCAATACACCCCTAAATAATTTGTGAATTAGAAGTGATCTCCCACCCACAATCCAAAACACATGAAAATAAAGAAAGTGGAAGGACTTTAGGGTCATTTTGGGTCATAAAAACCACTCATATTTTGGGGAGGGCCTTAACGACTTTATTTTCAAGTTTTTTAGACTAAAATAAAAAATAATAATAAGCACTTTTGGTCACCTAAGTTCCCTAAAGGATATGGGGGGAGAGTGTACACGCATCACTCAGTTTGCTAGAAATAAACAACTTTCAATAAAATAAGCATAAAATGAATAACTCTTAGGAGTATATAACTGAATGTGAAATTTCATTTTATTGCACCAAAATGAAGTATGTTGTAAAATTTTAGCCCCTTGACATTAGTTGTTTGAAATATTTGCAAAAACTTAAAAAACAACTAAGGTATGAAAATAACTAAGTTCATTTTAGATACCAAAGACAAATTGTGTAAGATTTAATCATGTTCAAACTTTACCTTTTCCACCTTATGACCTACAATTTGTTAAAGGGTTTTCTATATATTTTTTATTTTGGGTAATATTGGAAAATCAAAACCCGAAAAATCAAAATATTATAAATTTCTCAAATAACAAATACCTTTAGGTTAGAATATATGCAAACAAAAATAATAACTTGCAAACTTAAAATAAAATTAAAAAACAAATAAAAAAAATTAACAAATAAAAGTGATAGTAAAATATTGATATATATAAAATTATACATCATATTTTGATGAATTTTATATATTATGTAGATAACACAAATGTTCACCACCTATAAAAACTTTAGAAATAATAGTTTATGGATTAAAAAATATGATTGTTTTAATGATCATTTATTAAAAAACACAGACAGTCACTAAAAGAGTCATAAATTCTAAACTAAAAATCAATTTTAAATGAAATTTTGAGATAATTATAATGAAAACAGTAAGAAATTTTTTTCAAAAAATCATAAAAAAAAAAGTAAATGGATTAAAAATTAAAACTATTTTAACATCCATTTTTTAGCAGAAAAATAGAAAATAAAAGTGGCAGTCAGTGTTTTGATCATAACTTCTAAAATATGCACCAAATCTTCACAAAATATTTGGAGGTTGTTAATAGGTCCAAGGAACACCTATATTAAAAAATCAATATCAAAATAATTAATAAAATTTATTATCTCTATATCATCCATTATTAGTAGGAAAATAGAAAATATTAACAAAACACACTTAAATCCATTATAACCGCCTCATTATCTATCCCACTGGGTGTGCCATTATATAAATAAGGAATCCAGGACGATAGGTTAGTATTTTTAGTATCATAAATTAAATTAAATAATAATATTTAATCATAACACCTCTATCCTAGACACTAGGGAGGGATTAAGTAATAAAAACTAATTGAAAGCAAAATTAAAACATAAAAGACAGCTATTTTACCTTCCTTGGTAGCTCCAAATGGATTTGTTAAATGGTCTGATAGGATTGTACATCAAGAAGTATTTGACAATGGAGGTTGTTTGGATCCTGATCTCCTTATCACCTTGACTTGGCTACTATTACTTGGCTTAAGATTTGGGCATGGTAACATTACTTGTATGAAGCTTATAGAGAAAATCTTGCATTAACACTCTAAAATGTCTAAAAAATTTTATTGAAGAGGTATGGCCTTATATTTATAGCTTTAGGAATTAAATCTCACCCAAGGTGAGTTAAGTTTGAGTTGAGTTAAAAAATTTCATGCAATAATGACTTTCAGGTACTAGTCATAGTTCTCAAATTAGAAGGTTGAGTTGATACTAATTCCAATTTAGTTAAAAATTGTCATGCAGTTATAACTTTTAGTTACTAGTCATAGTTATCAATTTAGACATTTTGGGATATTTTGACAACTCATAAAGATAATGATAAAAGGCTAGGATATTTTGATTTTTGGAATTTCCTTTTTTATATATTTATTAATTTTAAATGGATAGTTCAACTAGGCATTTAATCTTGTTTAATATATTTAATTGATTTTGATTAACATTTTAGCTCTTTCAAGATTTAATTAAGACTAAAAGAATGTTTTAATGAATTTTAGATTATGTTTTTAGAAAGAGAAGAAGAAGAAACTAAATATAGGTATGGTTGAAAATCCTATTTGATTGTGCATGCATTGAATTAGATGATTGTGAAGAACTCATCTTTGGCTTGGGAGGATGACCTGGAAATAAGACAACACTAAGAATATTTATTTGTTAGATTGATAGTTGGGTGGATTGCCTAGAAATAACTAGTTCTTGAAAGTAATAGCTTCCTTAGAGGCCATCAATCCAAATTTTTTAAATAGTTAAGTGTATAAAATAGAAGATAAAGTGCTTCCATCAATAATTAAAAGGTATTAAAACTGAATACAAGAAATGTTTGATAAAGAAATAGACTAAAGTGACTAATATAACAATAATCAATTCAATACTAGTGATAAATGGGTCAAGTGTATTTTAAAAAATTAGAGAGGGGTCTATGAATAGGTAGGGACATAAAAAATTAGATTTTTTTGGGGTAAGAGGGTGAAAATAACTTATTATTTTCTACCACAGTGACAGTAAACGATCGGGATGATCATCAAAATTTGAGGTGAATGTTGATGGTCAAGGTAACCATCAATAGTTGGACATACCATTAGTGGTTAAGACAAACATTGGTAATTACTATGTGCTATCTTGGGTTGGTAAATGGTCAAATTGATAGGATTATAATGTTGGATTTTGAGAGATGGGTTAGTGTTAGTCTGATTTTAAAATAGAAATAAATTAAATGAATATTAAAAATCAAGTACTTATCTTGGCATGAGGTTGATATAGTGATTGATTGAGGTGGTTGGATTGTTTCTATATTTTTTCATGATTTTGATAGATTAATAGTACTCGATCTTTGGTAGAGTGACAATGGCAAGTTGACTCTCTAACATGATGGTTGGATGGCTAGATCATTGATAATGATTGGCCTATAAAAAATAAACTCTAGATGCATAAGATCTTGTTAATAATTATATATGACCTTCACCTCTTTGATCCTCTCTTCTAATAGGTACAAGCAAGAGGTTCAAGTGGAGGTTCAACTGGGTTGTTTAATTATAAATTTCTCATGCATGAATTCGCACATAGATGAGGACAAGTTAAATTTAGAAAATTAAGGAGAGGTGACTTGAATGTAGTTGTTGAGGATGGTGGACCTTGGTCATCTATGATTAAGGTGACCATTGATAGTCATCTTGACCATCAGTGGTCAAGGGCTAAGGTACAAAGTGGGTAAAAAGGTAGGTTAAGTCAGTTGGTCAAACTAATCATGGTTAAGCTCGATTAGGAGTTAAAGGGTAAAATTGGTCCAAAGGGGGTTTGAAGGTGGTCCAAGGGTGTTTCAACATTCAAAATCATGATGTGTATATTTTTGGTGTCTATATTTTTCCCCTTTTTGTTATGTGGCTTTGAATCAACAAGCTACAAAATAAAAATGGATTGCTAGTTGAAGGTCTGGTTTCCCTGAGTATGGGAGGAGGTGTTCCCCCTTAAACTAGGAGTTTATGAGGTCAAAAAAATTAGGTTTAGGTTTGATAAGTGTTAAAAAATGGGTGAATGAAAGGCTGGCCACTAAAGTGCAAACAAATGCACAAAGTGTGATAAAAGTATGATATCCAAGATCATACATAGACAAGGTTACCATAGCTGGTAAAAATAAAGGTATGTGCTTAGAAGGACAAGTGACAAGTGAACCACATGATCACATTTAGGCATGGTATCTAGGTATACTCATAAATTCAAGTCTCATGAGTGATGTTTGTGTGTTGGTGGGTATCCAAGGTAGGAAGTACTCCCAATGAAAACACAAACTAGTCATGTCACAAGTATCTAAGGTAGGAAGTGCTCCCAAAAATACACAAGTGGGTTGGGTATGTGTAAGGTAGTGTATGGTAAAAAAGTGTTCAACATTGCAATGTTGTTATTGTGGTCAAAGGACTAGGCAAAATTCATTGTAAAATGTGCACTAGTTAGGCTGAAATAGACCAATGGAAAAGTGATGAGGTGGTTGGGGTAAGTAAAGAGGGTAGTATCCATAGGTGGGTGATTTTATTTGGTTATTATTTAACAAGATACTAACTATAGTCACAAGGAAAAAATTTAAGACCCTGACTATCGATAGTCAAGAGTTTAAGGAGTGACCATTGATGGTCACCCTAACCATTGATGATTAGGGTGTAAACCCTAAAACTTTGGTGATCAAAAGTGAAAGTTATTATCATTTTTATTCATTTTAACTTATTAACTTAGAACTCTAGATTTTGGCATCTTGTGACCAAAAAAATTATTGATGGTGATTTCTAAGAGGTGAGAGGTTGTTGAGTTAGATTCACTGGACCTAAGAGACTAGTGAGGATGCAGGGAGTATGCAAATGTAGAAAAGGACGTGCAAGCGGTCCATGGATTCCTCTTCAATGATGTTTAAGGAATGAGGTAGGGGATGCCATTAAAATTGGTAGATTAGTTTGGTTTTACATATTCTAGTGCAATTGATTTGTTCATTATTCTACTAGGTTGGGGTTTAGGTTTTTGTCCTAGGTAGGTTTTAGGTAAATTTGGTAAAATTGGGTAAGTAATGTCCAAATTTGGGAAGGTATGCTAGTTAGGGGTAGGTGTCTTGTAGGATTGGTTGGATTTAATAGAAAAATGGTAGCTTATTGGTAGTTTTTGGGTAGGTTTAGGTTTTGGGTGTTCTACTTGCATAACACCCATAATGACCATTGGTTATCAAGTTTGACCATTGATAGTCAAAATATATAAGAAAATAGATACCTGACCCTCAATGGTCATCATGACCATCAATGGTCACTTAGTGAAAAATGGTCTTTTAGAATTTTTTTTAAGTTTGTAAGACATTTTAAATGGTGATTTGTTGGTATAAGTTTACCTATAGGTTAGGTGATATATTTGGTGAGTTGGGTAGGTTGAAAGTACTTAAGTCATGGGAAATACTAGTATAGGTGTCTAAGATTATTGTTACACATTGCATGCAGGCATGAGATCAGATATATATGCTTGATTGGGTGTCATGCATATTCATAGAGGTTCACCAGGGGATGACCTCAATTGATTGAGCATATATGGAAGAGGTTAGCTTCTGAGTGATAAGGTACTAACAGGATGTGCCCCATGATGCATCCATGATTGTGGCCCTCATCGAGAGATGGGATCTAGCCATGAAAACTTTCCTACTACCCACTAATTATCTCATGATCCTACCAAAGGACATGCACCAGATTACATGATTACCCCTTTGGGGCAAGTCGATATACCATAGTGAGTAAGAGGAGAGGGCGGAGCTATTATAGCTGATGTATGGGGATGATCATGATTATATTAGATGGCATGATAGGGGTTTCAGCTATAGTATGATACATTATAGGGTGATGGGTGAGATGAGACTTATAACCATGATGATGGTCATTTCATGCTTTTCCATTTTTAACTCGAGTAGTAGGGGATTCATATACTTGTTACTAGGGGTGTTGGTTGAGATGTTACTAGGGAGGATAGTATTTTCATGGGTATTGATATTACTTGTGTGAATATAAAAGGAGCTATGGGGTTTCATGGCCCATAGGAGATATGGCATTAGTGTCTATCTAGTTCTACATTGTTGGGCCTATGAGCACATCTAAGTGCTAAGGCTAGTAAGGTTACCATGGGTAGGATATGCCTAGATAGAGTTCTTGATCAATTTTATGTGATGGAGAGGTGACTTTTTTGCTTCAGTTGTAAGAAGAGGAGCTCATGACATTGATTGGTTTAGGGGTGCACTAGGTGCATAAGTGATTGGGGAAATTATCTAAAGACCATATGTTGGGTTCCCATAGTGGACTAGATATAAGAGGCAGACCCTCTCCTTACAAAGTTGTAGGTCAATTTTTAGCTGGAAGGATGGAGAGGTAGATCTTATCCCATTTGATAGGGTTCATAGGTAGTTTATCCTATTTTAAGGTATTCTAGGTGTATTCCCTAGATACATGCATGAGGATACAGAGATATTACAACCAGAGCCACATCTAGTGAGTACAATGATTGACTATGAGGAGTTGCCAACTAGGCCATATATAGATGACACAAGATTCCTTAATGGGTATCTTACATGGTATCAAGATCTATATGTAGTAGTGGATTTTGGTGGGAATGATAGTGGTAGGAGGCCAATAGATGTGGACCTAGCTAGGAGAGGAAGATAAAGGGAATAGGTACAAGGAGGTGCCCTAGATGCACAAGAAAGGGTAGTGCTAGATATTGCATAATCATAGGTCATATCTCTATATGTTCAAGTGGATATTCTATAGGGTCAAGTGGCTCTACTATAAGTTTAGCTTGCTACTCTTATAGGTGATAAGGACTGGTCTAGAGTTTCACTAGCCTTGGTTACACATGAGAAGGACTCCTTGAAGTAGATAGAAGGAGGGCTAGTAGTAGATACAAAACCACTAAGAACCATCCCCATGGAATGTTACTTAGCCATAGTGGAGGAGCTATGTTACTACAAGGCCATAGTCTTGAGGCAATGTCTTGATGAGCCTTGATAGGGTGAGTATAGAGCTAGTTGGTAGGTGGTGCTAGTGTGGTGACACTAGATTAGTGGGTAACATTTGTAGGTGGATAGATAATTACTATTGGGGGATAGGTAGATACTATAGGGGGTAGGCACCAAGATCTAGTCGTGCTCTAGGAGATAATGGTACCCTAGGGGCATAGCCATGACATAGTTCAAATATATTATATTATGTTATATATCATTTTGATTCTGGCCTATGAGCTAATGTAGTGAGATGTACATTTTGAGAGGGAGAGACATGTATATCTATTTATACACATTATGATGTTATTTGACTCATAATTTATATATATTATCTTTATTTACTTCTCATGCTCATGGTCTAGGGTTTGTTTTGATGCTAATGCTTATGATGTGATGGTTATATTGATTATGCTCATGTTATGGATACTGGATACTAATATAGACTCACCTAGCAAGGCATACAATGACATGTACCTTGATCTATTCATGTTTATGCTTCTTGACATGTATGTGTATGGTGATGCTTATGGAATGCTAAATTTTAATGAGTATATGCTTCATTAGGTAGATTTAGATATGTGATGAAAATGGTTGATTATTTTATTGTTCATGGATGGTATGATGTTATTATGCTTGTTATGGTTATGATTATGGTTATGCATTTGCTTATGGCACATGTGGATATGCTTATTGTTAATTTGTTTCAATTTAAAATGCATGAGGTAAGTTAATTAACAACCCTAACTAAGAGAACAGATAACATAATCAAGAGATAAACATAATTTAGTGAAGATATCAACTAATCACGAGAGGATAAGAAGAGGGCATGATGTTTATTATTTGACAAAGATCAAAATAAAATTGAAGCTGTATTGGCTTACAGAACATAAGCCATTTGAATGCTTCACATTAGTGTTCATTAGTTGGTTAAAAATATGTCTTAACCAAATTATGTTAAGTAAACTCAAAATCCCTTACTTATAGTGTATAAAGGGGAGATGGATGAAAATTTACCTTCTTGTGAGAATAGCATGCCTCTTTTGTAGGTGTCTGAAGAGTTAGTATAAACAAGTCTATGTCATACAAAGTATAAACTAATCGATGTGAGAAGTCTACCTATGAAAGCCAATTATGGATTTCAATATTTAGTTTACTTATGAAAGTTGATTGCAGCTTTCAAAATTATATTGAATTTATTATTGATTTATAATGGGTCTTTGCTTGTATTATTGCTTGGGGGTTGGGGAAGCTAATCAATGCAAGAAGCTTCCAAGAAATTGCTTATTTTGACAAATGTTTTACTCAGCCATCCTTCAATAGAGTGGTCTAAGTTTGTATACTTTGTTTAATGTTTTTTATAGTTGTCCTTTGAGGGAGCAGTCCACCTTACTTGGGAAATTTTGAATAAATTTTCAATATTTTTCCTTCAAGGGAGCAGTTTATGAATGTTAGGAATGACCCATGATTGTTATTGGTTTAGATTTTACTTTTTTTTTCTTCATTTTATTTTGATTAACATAGACTTGCTTAGGCTAACTCAAGGGTTCACATTTATGAAGGAAAAACTAAAAGCACAAGAAGGTTGTTTGGGTGTAAAAAGGTTTTAGGTGATAATGATCATGGGAATCCATCTTTAAAAAGGGGTGGAAAGTATCATGAGAATCATACCATGGGTATAGTTTTTGTACCCATTATTAAAAATAAGGCTATGATTGTGATAGATAATCACATGATTCAATTTTAATCAATTTCCCCTAAAATAGGGAGATGGAATGTGGTTTGAGATCAAGGGATGAGCTTAAGTTAAATACAAGGTGAAATTGATCCACCTTAATAAAAGAAAGGATGCAGATACAAAGCATTGAGGGGCGCAGGTTCTGGGTTACCTTTAAGATAGGATAACTAGTAAGCTCTTGATCCATACTTATGGGTAATTATATAAGTTCTAATCCAGTTGAAATCAAACTTGCCCAACTTGATTTTCTCCATATTGGTAACATGTTGATTTTCCTTTAGGACAAGGTCTTTGATGTTAAATTCTCACACTCAAAGGTGTTTATTATAGGCATGTTTGACATGATCTTGATAGACATGAAGATGGGTAAGGGAAAATAAATGAAAATCATCAAGTAACTATAGCTAATCTAAATAGTACTAACGATAATCATCCTTAGAAATGAGTTCTTGAAAAAATATGTGAAGGGAAGGAATTTGGACTTTGAGAGGTAAGACTACCTACACTCCATACACAAGAGAAAAAGGTGTAGCACCAATAGGGGTTTGAATGTTAGTATTATATTCCCATAAGGTGAAGGGGATGTCTAACTACCAATCTTGATTAGATGCATTGACCATTTTTAGTGAGTATATTGTTAAAAGTTTTGTTAGAGTCTTCTACCTGTCCATTCACTTAAGGGAGATAAAATGAGAAGAAACTTAACTTAATCTCAAAATCATCATAAATACCCTATACTTGCTTATTCTTAAAATATTTTCCATTGTCAGTGATATTTTTTTGAGGAACACTAAAATGGTAGATGATGTGATGGTTGATAAAATTGATACTATTTTTTGCCTTGGTCAAGACTAAAAGAATAGCTTCTACCCATTTGGTGAAATATTCAATTGTATTGATGATATAATGGTGTCTCTATGAAGAATGGGGGTTAATTTCACCAATAAGATCTAGACCCCATTGTGAGAAGGGCCAAAAATTAGTGGATATACAAAGACTATGATTAGGTATGTGATGCAAATTGGCATGTTGTTGACACTTAACACACTTTTTCATATAATCACAATAGTATTGGTTAAGGTTAGTCCAATAATATCCAAGGTGAAGGATGCATTTAGATATAACAAGGCTATTAAAGTGGCCCTCATAAATTCCATCATGCATTTCCCTAATAACATGAGAGGCTTCATGACTACATAGGCAATTGAAGAGGAGGCCATCAAAGTCATGCTTGTAAATGATTCCCCCCATAATTGTGTAACATGAGGTACTCTAGATAAATTCTCTTTGAACATTCCTAGAAAGACCAGAAGGAATGATGGTAAGGTTAAGATAGTTGAAGGTTTGGTGATACCAAAGGTAAGGTTGGGTCTCCTTCACATTGAAGATGGTAGGATATTCTAGTTTGACATAGGAAGGTTAGGTAATTCTATGGATAATGATAGATAGATTAGATTCAAAGGGTAAAAATGGGATTTAAAAGTCAAGGAAAGCCATGGTATCAACAAATTTATCGGTAGATCATGGGGTTGACTGGATATGATAGTGTTCAAATGATGTTAAGAATTCATCAAATAGTTGTTTGTACTATTGTAAAACATCATTCTTACACTGGTAAGAGATATTGATTTGATTGACCATAAGTTGGGAGTTACCAAAGATGTTGATTATTTTGACTCCTATGGCTAATGTAGTTTGAAGGCCTATGACTAGGGCTTTGTACTCAACCATATTATTGGTACATTTAAAATCTAGCTTGAAGGATAAAAGAAGAAGTTCACCATCAAAGGCAATAAGGATGATACCAATTCCCCCACCACATTAACATTTTAATCCATCAAATAATATGGTTATTTGATAGGTGAAGTCTACTTAAGAGAGGGTTGTGATGGACTTATCAGGGAACTCAAGTAAGGGATGTTGATTATCTACTAATGGTGCTTCAACCAATTGGTTGGAAATAATTTTCCCTTTAATTAAATTTTTATAAAGTAACTAAAGGTCCAAATATGCTAAAATCACGATCCTCTTGGCCATATGTAAGTTTTGGTATGGATTAGAGTGCATATACTTGAATGGGTTAGTATTGGTTATAGCATAGGTTTTCTAGTAAATAAGGTAGTGGTGAAGTTTGGTGGCCATGAAGACCAAATCTAAGAAAATATTTTGAGTATGGGTGTATCAAGTTTCATACTCTACAAGTGTACAACTAATGTAGTAAATGGCTTTCTCTTTATGTTGTTCATCCTGATGAACAAGTATTACCCCTAAAGAGTGGTCAATGGTGGAGATATAAAGGTAAAAAGGTTAGTCATCCTTGGGAGGGGTTAGGAAAAGTGGAGATAGAAGGAACTCTTTGAGTGAATCAAAGGCCTTTTGATAGTTGGTATTCCACTTAAAAGATACATCCTTCTTTATAAGGTGGTGGAAGGTTTGACATAAGTCTAAAATATGGGAGATAAAGCAATGAATGGATTGGAGTTTCCCCTACAAACTATGGAGTTACTTGAGATTAATTAAGGGAAGCATGTCAAGGATAGATTTATTTTGGTTGGATTGACTTATATTCCTTGAAGGGAGATAATAAAGCCAAGAAGATTTTCTAAAAAGACCCTAAAAATGCACTTCTTTGGATTAAGGTGGACATGGTAATGGATTAGGTGCTCAAAGATAATCTTGAGAATGGCTCAATGATCCTTATGATATTTAGATTTCCCAAGAAGGTCATCCACATAATCCTCTACATTCTTGTGGATAAGGTCATGGAAGATGTAGGTCATAGCACATTGGTAGGTTGCACCAACATTCCTTAATCTAAAAGGCATGACTCTATATCAGAAGGTTCCATATGGGGTGATAAAGGTAGTTTTATGCTGATCTTTAGGGGAAATTAAGATCTAATTGTAACCCAAGAATCCATCCATAAGAGATAACATCTCGTGACTAGCTATAAGATCAACTAGCTAGTTGATGTTTGGTAGAGTAAATTCATCTTTGAGTTAAGCGAGGTTGAGGTCATGAAAGTTCACATAAATAGATAATCCCCTTTGGCTTTGGTGATAGGCACAACATTCAAGACCCATTGGGGATAGTCACTAGGTTGAATGAAATTGATAGATAGAAGATGTTGAAGCACTTCTTTGATGAGAAGGATATGTGAGGGTGTATGCATCAAAGTTTTTATTTGACATGCGTGGAATCATAGTTAGTGACTATGTTATGGGTGGAAATAGTAGGGTCAATTCCAATCATGTCACTATACGACCAATCAAATGCTATATTATGGTCTTGGAGGAAAGACGGGAAGTCCTAAAGTTCCTCAAAGTTCATTAATTAGCCAATTTTGACAATGCAGGGGTTATCCAAAGTGCCTAAGTTGATATCTATTGTGGATTTGTTCAACATAGTTGACATTTTAGGAGGAATGGATTTGTGGATGGAAGAATACAAGACACTAAGGTAGGTGAGAATGGAATCATCATCCTAACACTGAATAATGTTAATGGTGGGAGAGACATCTCCTATCATCTCATGATGGGTCATAGGGATGGTTACAATTACCCCCTCCTTTTGATAAGTTATGGGTCCAAGGCTGATCATGTTGATAGAAAAAAGTTAGGTGGGATGATGTCATCATACTCACATACAGGGGGAGGAGAGGTTGGTGAGGAAGGTGTGTTGTCCTCAACAATGGTGATGGTAAGTGGTTTAATCCACTTCTTGGTGGGTAAAATGAAATCAATTCCATGTTTCTCATGAGTCTTTCTGGTCTCAATAGAAATCAACCCATGTGGGCTATGCTCATATCATCTAAGACTAAATCCTTTCCAAGTACACTTGTGGAGGTATGTCTTGGTGAAACTTAGTTTGTGCAGGTAGGAGAAGCTAATAGTAAATGGTTAGGGTGAAATAGAGGTGGTGGGATCACCAAGGGGTTTGTTGAGTCCCCCATAGATGAAATGGGTTTGACAGTGGGGAGGTCTAAAGGGAATAATGGTTCTAACATTCGGGTCATATCTAGGTTGGTTAGTAATTTACCCATACTTTTGAGGAGTAGGGAAGGCATCAAGGGATAAAATTCAATATTTCCCCATTGAAAGGTGGTGGAATGTTGATTCTAAGGGGTCTATGGTAGGGATTTGTTCTGAAGGGATGGATGATCTAGTAGATGCCTCATTAGTGGAAGAAGGTATGACTTCTTCCTTCGTGGTGGAGTTTTTGTCTTTGGCTAAGGAAGGTATGATAAATGAAGTTAGGAGTACATTGTTGGGTTGGTAAGTCAAGTTACATGACAAAAAGGGACTTGGGTCAGCTTGTATAGTGACAACCTGACCTTCATGATTAAATTTAATGCAATAGTGAAGGGTAGAGAGGACATAACCCATGAAATGTATCCAAGGTTATTATAGAAAACATTATATTGGAATTCACCTTCTAATACATAAAAGAGTTCAAGGAGCATATAGGGTAACAAATATGAAGGACAATAGTTCCTAGGGTAGTGTCCATGGTATCATTGAAGGATTAGAGGATGGCCAAGGTTTTAGACATGACTTTATTTGATAGGTTGAGTTGGTGATAGACATGAGAGGAGATGATGTTAGTGTTATCTCCTCCATCAATCATGACCCGTTTGATGTAGGTTTGGTTGATGTAAGTAGTAATAAAGAGAGGGGGATCTAGGTTATTAGGATGGATAGAGGGTATTTTTAAATCCTTAAAGGTGATAAGGTTGGAAATTGGGAGGGCACCAATAAAGGCTACCAGAGGTTAAGGGTCTTTAGGTTGGACCTCTATTGGTTAAAATGCCTTAATCATTTCTTGGTGATGATGAGGTGACATAGTAATCAAATCATATAGGCTCATATTCATTAGGGTTTGGTGAATTTATTTGAGCACCACTCTCCTAATCAACTCAGAGGGGTTAGATTGAGAGGTACCCAAGATGGATATCTTAGGTTTTGTTAAAGGTGAGGGTGCTTGATTTTAACTTGGTTGGGAGGTGGAAGATGGGTACGTCCATAGAATGGAAACTTTATCCTTCCCCTTATCCTTATAATAATCATGTGATCCTATGACCACATGGATAGTATGGGTAGAGGGAAGAGTCAAGGTAGGAGATTGGGTTGGCTCTTTGTCATTCTAAGGTGAGAATGGAAGAGTAGGTAGGTATTGGGTAGAGGTTGTTGGTTGGATTGGTAGTGGGCTTATGAGAGGTTCATTTTTTAATAGATCATCCTCATTGTATAGTTGATGTATTATGGTTTGAAGAGCTTTACAATTCTTCATGTCATACCCTGGTGTCATATGATAGGAACACATGTGGTGGTCATTATAATAGACAAGATTCAAACCTAGATGGTCAAGTGGTCTGATGGGAGGTAAGGTCAAGAAATAATCTTGAATTAACCTTTGGAAAATGATTAAGTCTCATCTAAATGTGGAGAGTGTTTGGAGGTTTTGATCCTCGTTGGTGGGATGGAAGTATTTTTAAAAGCGGGCTTGGTGATAGAAGGTCTAGGTAAGGTGGCATTCTTAATTGAAGGTTTCAATTTTGGTAAGGTAAAGTATAATAAAGTGGAGATAGGAGGATTTAGGGTAGGTATCTTATTTATTGATAGTTTGGTGTAGATAAGTGTGTCAAAAAGTAAGTGTGCTAGTGTGACTAGTAGTGGTGGTAGGGTTTTGGTTGAGATAATTAGCTTCCCAATCAAAGTAGAGGTATGAGGTCCCAAAATAGAAGGAAAGGATAAAGGAGGTACAAGTCTAGTCGTCTATAGTCTTGGTGGCTTTACCTCCTTGGTTGATTTGGCTCAGTGTTTAGTTATTGGGTTTGGTGAGGTTAACTCTAGTTTCAAGGATGTGTGATTAAGACTCTGCATAAGGAAGATGCTAATATTTTTGGTTGGTTTGTTTGGAGAGGATGATTTGGTGGTTTATTCTTTATTTACTTTGGATGGTTGAGGAATGGTTGTGTTCATAGGGGTTTTCATTGGTTTGGTTGATAAGATAGGGGTTTGGGTAATAAAAGTAGTGGGTTGTTAAGCCAAAGTGGTGGTTCGAGGTTCCTATTTGGTGATGTAAAGAAAATCCAATTATTCCAAAAAGGTGGCTCACTCCATGTCAGGTTTGGAGACAAATTCCAATCTCTAAACTAGTTTAGAGAATGGTTTATAGATTGGTTTTGTTCCCTGGATAGTGGATTCAAAAGATAAGCCCATAGGTTAAGAAAGGGGAGGGGTGACCTCATCCTTTTCCTTAATCAAAAGATACAAGGCTTGAATGGGTAACTCCTCAGTGGGAGGTATAAACATAGTATCTTCCTCTTTGGGAATATCTCCAAAGGGGAAGTAGACTATTTAATGGTTGAAGTAGAAGGTAAAGTGGTTATGGTTTCTTGTTTGGGTATGTCAGTTGAATTAGGGGTTGATGACTCCACTACCTAAATAAGTGGAGGAGTATAAATGGGTAGTTCCTTAGTTTGGGCCTCCATAAGAGGAGAAGGTAACTCCACTACTTCAATAAGTGGAGAGGGTGAAGAACACGTAGATGGGGTGGTAGGTTCCTCAATAATGAGTGTGTTAAGAACCATGTTGATGGTATGGGCATCATGAGAATACTCAACCATGCTTCTCTCATTCTTGGTAGGTGCATGATTGGGAAAAAGTTGCCTAAAAATGTTAATGGCATGGTTTGAAGGTGCATTAGGGTTATCCAATGTGAGCTCACCCTTGTTAATGAGAGATTAGACAATGCTTTTTCAGGTATTACACCTACTAACATCATGCTCGATTACATAGTGGAAAGTACATAAGTCATTCTCATTATACCATCTAGGAATAGGATGAGAGGAATCAAATTATTAAGGAGGCTTGATAGGAGGAAGTTTTATGATATTATATTTTAGTAAATTCTCTAGGATTGAAGCATAAGATTCCCCAAGTGGATTAAATTGCTTCTAATTGTTTCATTTTTGTTTTCTCATGTTTTAATTTGAGGAGGTAGAGGGGTTTGGTTGATTGATAGATGGTGGAGTAGTGGCTTTAAGGATAACCACATTTGAAATTCCCTTACTCTTGGTATTAGTATTGGTTTGGTTTTTTAGTTTGGAGGAAGAGATCTCATTAGTTTTATAGGTATAATTCTTGTTTTTCAACTTTAACTTTCCTTCATCGATGGCTCTATTTTCTAGCTTATGTGCCATGGTAAAATCTTCTTCAAAAGTTTTTAAGGATAACCAAATTCGAAATTCCCTTACTCTTGGTATTAGTATTGGTTTGGTTTTTTAGTTTGGAGGAAGAGATCTCATTAGTTTTATAGGTATAATTCTTGTTTTTCAACTTTAACTTTCCTTCATCAATGGCTCTATTTTCTATCTTATGTGCCATGGTAAAATCTTCATCAAAAATTTTTAAGTTTGGGTTGGGGTAAGGAGAAGGAAAGATGATTGATTAGGCTCCTCTAATTAGCTACAAAATTGGCAATATATTCATCATCAAATTTCTAGATAGAGTAAAGTTAGTGATAGAAACCTTATTGGAGATATTTATTCAAAATTGATCCAAGAAAGTTTTCACCAACTGGGTGAAGGAGAACAAAAAGTGTTTGGTTATGGCACTATACCAGTCTAAGGCTAGATTAGATAAGACATGGGGAAGGCACAAAGAAGGAAGGCATCATTGTAGGCAATTAAATAACATGCATGCCTAAATTACCTAAGGTTTTTTTGGGGATCCTCCTTGTTCTAAAACTTAGATAACTTGGGAAGCTCCCACTAAGGAGGATATGGTTTGATAGGGATAGATGGGTGAATGGGTTCATTACAGATTTGGTCATATGATAAGATGTTGTGAGCTCTAGAGATGGATGACTCTAAGGTTTCCATTTTATCCATGAACATTTTCATTAGATCTATTTTAGGTTATGAACCTATAAGGTTTTAAGGTTCATATTATTATGGTGGTTGGGTGACATATTGATAATTGGTTGGAGGTTGAGAAGCATCCACATATTGATATGTGGACATAGGTGATTGGGTGGGTGCTATGTAGGGGTAGGTGGATATAGGTGGTTGGGTAGTAGGTAGAGGTATATGCCCTTATGGGTTATGGATGTAACATGGGTTTGTTGCAATGTGCACCTGTTGGGTAAGAGCGGTGTTTAGGTTGGTGATCAAAGGAATGGTGGTGACCCTTGTACTAAGTAGTGGTAATGTAGAAGGTATAGGTACCAAAGATTTTGAAGTGGTGTGGTGGTTAGAAGATTAGAGGTAGCTAAAGGAAGGTTGATAATGCTAGTGGTAGGTACTCCCATGGTGGGGGGGTATAAGTGGTTAGTGGTTGGGTTTCTCCTAAGGTAGAGGAGTTGTTGGTTGGGGTGGAAGGTATAAGGGTATTTATAGGTTGGTTTTCTACAAGAGTATCAAAATTATTATTAGTAAATGAGGAAGCTTGGGTAGTTAATGGTTGGGTAGTGACCATGACAATAAAAGTATTTCCTATAAGGTAGGAAGGCATGCCATAAGGTGGGTCCATAGGTGGAATCGAAGTAGGGGTATAGTGAGGCATGGTTTTAAGATAATGTTGAAGGGCCATGAGATTATTATATAAAAAGGTGGTAAAATTTGCATCTCCTTGGCAAACTTCTCAAGGGAAGGAATGTCTTCTCGAAGGATGAGGAGAGTCTATGAGTTCAAAGATGTAGTCTATGGATGAGGGGCTAGAAGAGGTCAATTGGTTTGGTGATGGGTTCTATTCTACTAGGTTCTTCCACTATTAATGAGCTAGAACCATATAAGATAAGGGAGAGATAATATATAAACAATCTCACCACTCAAATAGAGAGAAGAAAAGAAAAGAGAAAGGAAATCAAACACACACTGAAAAAGTATGTTAAGTCCTAGAGTTCTTTTTAGTCTCTCTTTTGGCTTATGCTTTAAGCTTTCAAAAAATAGTGTGACTAAAATTGACTTGTAGAGTAGGTACTAGAAAGGAAGTCTATGGTTGGTCTCAAGTTGTGTTTAGACTCTCAAAAAGAATCTATATTAGAAATCAATACATGGCTTGGTATTGGGGCCTACCCCCTCACTTCACACACTGTAATAATAAGGGTGTCAGGTTCTTAGCCAATATATACTAATTTCTAGAGTTTATACTGAACAAGAGAGATGAGTTGGTTCTCCCCCTGTACTCCAAGTAAGATTACTAGGAATGGGTAAGGTGATTGTTAGGTGATGAAATCCTAGTCAGGGCTTGTCTCAATTTTGTTTTATGTTTAATTGATTAAGGTGGTTTGGTTTAGTGTGTCTAACAAAAATGATGCTAGGATTGAATTACTTTGCCTTAAGTTAAACTATGTGAGTTAAACTTTCAAGCAATCGATGTATGTACTTAATTTTAAGCCCAAAAGAAAAGTTTGATTTCATTTATGAACACAAAATAGGGAGAAGAGCATATAAATACAAACAAATGAAACCCAAGTAGAGACTCAAGTGTTCCACCAGGCATGCTAGAATGTTTCAATAAATTTTAGCTTATATTTCAAAAAGTAAATAAGTAGAAACTAAATACGGATATGGTTGAAAAACTTATTTGGTTGTGCACATATAGAATTATATGATTGTGAAGAACTCCTTTTTATCTTAGGAGGATGACCTAAAAATAAGACAACACTAATAAAATTTGTTTGTTAGATAGATATTTGGGTGGATTACTTAGTGATAGCTAGATATTGAAAGCAAAAGCTTCTTTAGGGGTTGTTAATCCATGCGTTTTAAATAATTAAGTTTAGAAAATAGAATATAAAGTGCTTGTATCAATAATCAAAAGGTACTAAAATTGAATACAATAAATGCTTGAAAAATAAATAGACTAAAGTGACTAATATAGAAATAAATAAGTCAACACTAGTGTTAAATAGGTCAAGCATATTTCAAAAAATCAAACAAGGGTCTATGAACAAGCAGGAACATAGAAAATTAGATTTGGGTTGGGGGTAAGAGGGTGAAAATAACTTGTTATTATTTTCTACCATAGTGACCATCAGTAGTCGAGGTGACCATTAGTGGTTGAGGTGATCGTCAGTGGTTGAGGTGACCGTCGGTGATTGGATAGACCATCAATGATTGAGACAACCATTAGCAGTTACTATATGTTAGCTTAGGTTGGTAAACGGTTAGATTGATAGGATCACAAAGTTGGATTTTGAGAGATGGGTTGGTGATGGGTTGATTACAAAATAAAAATAAAGTAAATGAATATTATAAAACAAGTACTTATCTTGGCATGAGGTTGATTTGGTGTTTAATTAAGGTGGTTGGCCTATTGGTGGATTTTGGCATGATTCTAATGGAGTAATAATACTCAATGTTTTGGTGGAGTGACAGTGGCAAGTCATATCGCTAACATGATGGTTGGATCATTGATGATGATTGGCTTACAAAAAAGAAACTTTAGATGCATAATCTCTTGATAAAAATTGTAGATGATATTCACCTCCCTAATCCTCTCATTTTATAGGTATAGGTAAGAGGTTTAAGTGGAGGTTCAACTAGGTTGTCTAATTATAACTCACTCATGCATGAATTCTCACATGGATGAAGACAAGTTAAATTTAGCAAAATAAGGAGAGGTGACTTACATGTAGTTGATAAGGATGGTGGACCCTAACTGTCAGTGGTCAGGGTGATCATTGGTAGTCATCCTAATCATCAACAATCAAGGGCTAAGCTACAAAGTAGGTAAAAAGGTAGGTTAAGTTAGTTGGTCAAAATGACCATGGTTAGGCTCGATTAGGGGTCAAATGGTCAAATTGGTCCAAAGGTGGTTCAAGGGTGTTTTGACATTTAGAATCATGATGTGAAGATTTTTAGTGTCTACAATGTGCTCCATTTAATAGGTCTATAAGCTAAATTGATAGTTGTGATGCCACAAGGTGATTAAGGATGAATCTATGAGAGATTATTATTTCATACAGGATAGTACCCCAAATAGGGATGCCTCAACATGATTATAAGCATTGATGAATTATGCATGGCCAAATTTAGGATATTTAGTGATTATTAGGTTAAATTTGTAACGTTTGGTAGGAATCAATATGAAGTTCGATTGAAGGCCAATTTTGGCTAGAATTGGGTGTCTATAGTGCTCCCAAAATTTGTGGCACAAAATTTGGGTAATAAACATAAAAATAAATATGAATATAATAATTATAATTAATCTAGTATATATATAACCCTAATGCATGAGGAGAGAAATACATTCAAAAGATATTACTTATGCTACCTCTATCTACTAAAATAAAGGAATAAGAACTAGAGATACTTACTTTGAAGATGAACATATAGAGACTCAATCTCTCCCTTATCCAAAAGTACTTTGTGAGTACTTTGTGAGAGGTTTTTTTTGTTTGTAAGGATCACTAAGATAGGCCAAAGCATCCAAGACATTTCCACATGAAAATATTCTTATCCAAGTGTAAACCCCAAGTAATGACTCCTCAAGTATAATTGTGGGAGAGTATATTGTAAAGAAGAAAAAATTAATTATTAACTCTATATATATTTAATAAATTACAAAAAGGATATGTATATATAGATGGATCTAACCCTAAACCTTTTTAAAAGTTTAACTGATAGTGTCAGCTCAATCGACCTTATATTGTTAATTAATAAAAATCAAATTAGGTCCTAGTCTAGGTCAATCAAGTCTGACCTAGATTAGTAACATGTTAATATATTTTATGTACATGGTTAGCCTAGGATGCACAATTTATTAAATGTAAAAAAAAATTCTAGCTTAGGTAGGGGTTGTTTGAGGTAGTGAATTGATTGAATGAGTGTGTAATGGAGGTGTTAAAACTTATGTAAATGTATAGGAAAGGTTTGTGTTGATTTCAAGTGGTGGTATAGGGGAAAACAATCTTACAAAGCACAAATGGTCTTCCCACTTCTTTTTTGATTCACCCTTTAAGGTGTGCACTAAGAGAGATTAAGACTTGACAAGTTCTTGCAAGAAATAAAGCATCAATAATTGATAAAGTTTGAAAATATTATGTGTATACAAAATCCACATTGATAGATCCCTTAGAAAAATAAGAATATATAAGTTAATGCTTGTCTCTAATTCCCAAGTATTATCACCAATGTGACACCAAGGGAAGAACATACAAACAAGCACAACTTGTGTAACACAAGAGTTCCAAAATTGGTTTTGATATGTGAAGCCAAGGGAATATCATACACAACCTTAAAACACACACAAATAAAGTACTTAAAATGAAAGGATTTATTAACACCAAAATAAAAATGTAAGTTAATTACTAAAGAAAAGAAAATCTAAACTGATTGCTTTAAAATGAAATGACAAAGTCAGTCCAAAATTGAAAGTAGAAGCAAAAAAGATTAGAAATAAATAAATTTATTTTTTGGCTTGCTTTGTTTATTTAAATCTTGGATTAATGTCCTATAAAAAACTATTAGAATTTTTTGATAGATAAAAGAGCAAGGTAACCTAAAAAATTAACCAAAAAAGATGATAGAAATATGAAGTAAAAATAGAAAATGTTAGCCTCTAGAATGATTTTGATGTTACATAGTCAAATCAAATAGTGAATTAGTTAGCAGATGAAAACTATAGAAAATAAAATATAGAAACTTACATAATTAGTTCATTATTTCCTTAATGATTTCACTATGTTCTTCAGTGTGTGTGTGTGTGTGTGTGTGTGTGTGTGTGTGTGTGTGTGTGTGTGTGTGTGTGTGTGTATATATATACATGTATATATATGTATATATATACATGTATATATATGTATATATATATATATATGTATGTATGTATACATATATATATTATGTATATACATACATACATATATATATACATACATGTATTTATATATATGTATATATATACATGTATATATATGTATATATATATATATGTATGTATGTATACATATATATACATATATATATTATGTATATACATACATATATGTATTTATATATATATATATACATATATATATATATATATACATATATATATATATATACATATATATATATATATACATACATGTATATTTATATATATATATATATGCATACATGTGTGTATATATATATATATATAAACACATGTATGTATGTATATGTATGTATGTATGTATGTATATACATAATATATATATGTATATATGTGTGTGTGTGTATATGTATACATACATGCATACATACATATATATATATATATATATATATATATACATTATACACACACACACACACACATATTATATATTATGTATGTATTTATATATATATATATATATATATATATATATATATATATATATATATATATATATAAATACATACATAATATATACATACATATGTGTGTCTATATGTGTGTGTGTGTGTGTGTACACACACACACACACACACACACACACACACACACACACATACATATAAATACATACATATACATACAAACATACATACATACATATATATATATATATATATATATATATTGAATTAGTTAGCAAATGAAAACTATAGAAAACAAAATGTAGATACATAATTAGTTCATTATTTCCTTTAATTATTTCACTATGTTTTTCAACGTGTGTGTGTGTGTGTGTGTGTGTGTGTGTGTGTGTGTGTGTGTGTGTGTGTGTGTGGCTATTTTATTTGATGATTTTGCTATTTTATAAAAATGAGCCAAAGTTCAATAATTTTTTCATGGTTTCATTCTCCTTTTTGATACCTTCTTTTTGGTGCAAACAAGAGCTCAAATAGAGTCTTGAGTCAAAATTTATGGCCTTTGGAAGATGAACACTACAAGTACAAAATGAATTCGCCATAGTAAGCTACAAAATCACTATTTTATTTAATGATTTCATTATTTATCATAATGATTTTTCTATTTTATTTTATTATTTAAATTTTATAAAAAAAGGCCCATAAACAAATTCACTATTTTCTTTGATGATTTCACTATTTCACATAATGATTTCACTATTTCCTTCAATAATTTCATTGTTACGTAGAACAATTTCACTATTCTACAAAAATATGTCAAATAAAAAATAAAAGCCAATAAGTGAGTAGAATTGAAATAGAAAGGGGTTAGGCAATAAAAACACACACAAAAACTATCATAAAATGGAAAAACTATAAAAATACAAGTAAAATTACCATATAAATGAATTCACTACATGTCCCAATGAATTCTCTACTATATACTTCAATTGTATTGTTACAAAGGTTAACGTCTAACAAGTCCATGAACTTAGTTATAAACCTATAAATGCAAACATAAGCTTATATATCAAAGGTTAAATTCATGTTCACAAGGAAAATAACATAATACAACTTAAATAACTTTCTAAATGCACCTATCATGCAAAAGATGAGGGAAATATCTGACTGGGCATGCTATAAACGTATAGTGTGAAATTTAGAATGTAAATTAATATGATAAAATTTAATTTAATCTTTCTTAAACTACACTAACCTCTTGATACAGAAATATCAATAAAAAATCTAACCAATTAAATAACTACAAATCATGAAATGTATGTTCATCATCTTCTCCATTGTGTGATCAATGGTAGACTTGTTCTTTCTTACTTGCTGTGAGTGCTCAACTCTTCTCCAAATAAATGGAATTGGGTAGTGTGTGGTTAAAAATTACATTGATCTCAATGGATTTACAAGGATAAAAAGATAGATTTTTAATAGTTTGAATGTGGATCATTTAAGTGGAGGATTGCACATCAATTTATGGGCTTGAGGATTGTGAGATGAATGGTTGAGAATAATCTAAATTTATTGAATTATTTAAATAATCAATGTTTGGATTTGGATTATGACTAATTCCCATGTGTTGAGAAGAATAGGGATAATTAGTTGGTATTTGAGTGGCTTAACGTGAATGGGTCAAGATAGTAAAAAAATTAAGGCTTGACTCACAAGTTTATTGAAAAGTTATAAGATGAATCATAGGGTAGTTGAGGAAGTTGAAGAAGGTGGTTGGATGAGTCAACATTTATTTGAGACTAAAATAGAGGATATCAAGATGAGGTGGATAATATGTATCTTTAATTAGTTTTATGTGTTCATGATGTAATTAATTAATTTGAATTATTCAATTATTCAAAAATTGGAGGGAAATGATGTTAATGTGAATTCAAATTGGGTATGGTGAAAGGTTAATGCGTCAAAATTTATTTAAACACTAAATGGTTAAATTTAGGTCTCTAAAATACCTATCCCATCATATTCAACCATGATAAAACTATTCATTAGTCTCAAAAAATGAGTAAGTTATATCAAAAGGAAAAAACTTTGACCATCCATAGAAAGAAGAACAACAAATTAGTCCACTAGACAAATAGAGAGCTGCACTGCTGAAAAAAAGTCTAGGAAGATAATGGAACTACACCCTATATAATCACTCCATGAGGCATAAATGGTAGATTAAAAGCATTCCCTATGCATTACCTATTAAGAGTATAATAATATACATAAATCTAACTTCCCTTCCATCAATACCCTTTGAATAATAAATGAGGCACTCAACCAACAAAGATAAGGGTTACACTACATGTAGACACTATAAAACCATGTAGTTCTAGTCATCATAAAACACCCCTTAACCCTCATTAGGTTAGGATTAATTATTAAAATCATTTATCACACCCATTCACCCCATTTTTGGCTAATTTAATTAAGTTAATTAATTAAAAAGGCCTATTTACACCTCTAAACCCATGGTTAAATGATTGACACCTAGCCATAGGAATATTTCCAACCTAGACATTTATTGCCCTAACCCCTTAAACTTATTCTTCATGCATCCCAATGTAGCTTTTATTAACCTCAGACCATTTCAATCCATTTTGATAACCAATCATAAGTGTAAATAGCCAAAATTATCAAATTTTGACTATTTATCCCTAATTGATGTTGGTCACCCCTCAATTGATGTTAGTTGACTAGGACCAGTGACAATTACTTAATGTAACCCAAAAGCCTTACCTCAGGAGGTTGGATTTATATTTTTCATAATAAAATTAGACTCTTATGTGAATCAAATATCTTGGGTAACCCAAGAACTAGACCAGAGACATTCAAGTGCTTTAACAACCCACCATGAAGAGCTTAAGTACTGTTACTCTACCCCCATTGATCTAGAATCCCACACAACTTATAGTCAACCTCAACATTATTCCAAGCTTGCAAACTCTAAATCTAAGTATCTACACTTTTATCAAGTTTAGTAGTTAGTTTAAGTTGTTTCATTACATATATCCATTTCATCTCCTAGCATTCCATTCCTTGTGTTAGAGTTCTATAACTCTAGGCATTTTAACCTCACCAAATCACCCATAGACCATTCCTAATCACCTGACCATCCAACTCCTAAGTTTGTAACTTTCGAGAATCCAATTTTCTCTCATGACCAACACTCAACCCAAAACAATCCTGAGAGGCCTTCCTGCAACCAACCCAACAACCATTTTTTTCAAACTAAGACTTATAGAAATTGGCACTGATCATCTTTGATTAACATCAGTCACACCTAGATTGATGATGGTTTCCTTAATTGGCACAGATTGTAAAGTGATCGACACTGATCACTATGTGTTTTATTTTGATCAAAATAACAAGAAAATTTGACCTATTAGCCCTTATCCAAATTCTAATTTTTTAGTTTCTATTGCATCATATAGGTTTAAGTTATTTTTTGAATCATATTTGAATATTTTAGCATTAGTTTTTATCAAGTTACTGCTAGTTTAGTAAAATCCCTTAATTTCTCTTCAAAAACATCTCTTACATTGATTTTTATTACTTTCTTTCATTTCATGCAATCACTTATTTCCATTTATAATAACTTAATTATATTAAAGATTGGATTGATAGACTCTATGCAAGTCTAGTGCTTCTTAAATCTAGATCACGCTAGGCAATCCACCCATCTATATTACTAATCCACCCTTTTCTAGTTATTTTCTTATCTATAGACCATCCTCCAAAGCTAAAGAGTATCTATAATCAAATATATTATGAAGCACACTATATTATGTTATTCTTACCTCACCTTTATTTAAGTTTTAATCTCTTCTAAAAAAGAAAATAAACATGATAAAAATAGTGAAACATCCTAGCACGCTCGATGGGACCCTTGAGCTTTTTCTTGGCTTATTAGTTGTTTAGGACATTTAGTTGCATTAGTGAAATTTTCATCCATTTACAAATTTCATTTCTAAAAATTAAACATTCTTTATTTCATTCTTGCATTGAAAATCTTAGTTTTGATTTACTCTTTCCAAAAGCAAGTTCTAGTCTTTCTTTCTATCTTAGAAAAGGTTAAAATTTTCATTTTTCCTTCATTTTTGAACATCCAAAGCACTCATCCTAGGATTAGGATTTGTATCTTCATACCATATTTAGTTGCATCTTAGTTATTCTTGTACTCATTAAAAAGAAATCAAAATTTTCCTTTGGGTTTAAAAATAACTTGCATCCATTACTTTTTTTCTTATTTAGTTCACATAGTTTCATTTAAATGATGAAATTAATCATATCAAGTCACTTTTTATCTCACACACAATACCAAACCACACATTCAAATTGAAGATCAAACACTAACATAAGGCTCAACTAGGATTTCATCACCTAATGATAAACCTTTCCCTTGGCTGTCCCACTTGGACTTCATTACCAAGGGGAAAAACCAAAACTCAATTCATTAGTTGAGTATAATCTCTATAAATTTGGTATATTTTGGATAAGCACCCGATACCCTTATCACTGCAGTGTGTGAAGTGAGGGGGTATGCCCCAATATCAAGCCATGTACCAAATTATAATACATATTTTGAGAGCCTTTAACAATATAAAACCATATTTAGACATCTTTTTCTATATCTCGATCTACAAGCCCAAGTTGAGTCTCATTTAAAATAGAGGCATAATCCCAAAGAGAGATAAAAAAGTATTCTAGAACTTAAACATATTCTTAGTGTATGCTTTTTTTCCTTGAATATTTTATTTTTATTGCTTCTCTTTTGAGTGTGTGAGATCAGTTTCACCCTTATTTCATCTTTCTTTGCATGGTTTTGACAAGACAACAACTTAGAAACTAAGAAAACTAGGATCCACATCCCAACCACCCATCCTCTTTTTCCTCATCCATGGAGTACATCTCAAATGCAAAAAAATCCCCCCCATCACTTTGAAATTCCTAATATGCCTCAAAAAATTGCCCAAAGAGATATGGATTTCACCACCCTTCTTGATAAAAATTCCATATCTCTCCAACATTACCTCATCACCATGGCTCACTATACCTCTTCTTTGATTCCTACCATTGAGCCACCCTATGGCATGCCACCTTATCATATGGGTAGAACCTCTATTTCCACTATCTCTACCCAACCTTTGGTGAAATAAGCCTCTTACTCCACCAACAACCCTTCCAAAAAAATCACCCAAAACCAATCCATCCCATCAACCAATACCTAAACACCTCCTACCCCAACTAACAACCCTTCCAATGTAGGAGCAACCCAACCTCTAGTAACCCATACACCACTGACCATTGGAGTACCTTCCACTAGTGTTGCTACCCTACCACTTATCATTTCTAACCCACCAACTTCTAACCCTTTCCAAAATTTGATTTTTTTCATACCTTCTACACTCCCACCTATTAGCACTAGGGTCATTACCCACCTTCAACTCACTAATCCAACTATGCCTCTTACCCAACCAATGTATATTCCACCAAACCTAGGGTATGTCCCAAACCCATATGGTTATATGCCTCCACTTTTTTCCCTACCTTCCATGCCCACTTACTAATATGTGACATCTTCCTAACCTTCTATACCCACTTACCAATATGTGACATCTTCCCAACCTTCCATGCCTACTTACCAATACATGACATCTTCCTAAGCCTCTATAAGCTACCCATATGTGGCACCTTCACGACCCAAACACAATATAGCTTATAATTATGGGGGTACACAACTACAAACTAATATTATCAAGATGTTGATGGATAAGATGACCAATCTAGAGTCATCCATTTCTGGTGCCCACAACATCTTGTCATATGACCAAATTTGTAATGAACCAATCCACCCATCCATCCTAATCCAACCATATTCCACATAGAGGGATATTCCAAAATTTACTAAGTTTAAAATTAAATAAGATCCCCAAAATCATCTTAGAGAGTTTATGAATTCATGGTATTTTATTTCTTATGATGGTTCTCTCTTTCTCTACACTTTCCCCATGTCCTTAGATGGTCCTACATTAGATTGGTATAGTGTTATTACCAAGCACTCTCTCTTCTCCTTTTCCCAACTAGCCCAACATTTCTTAGATCATTTCTCTATAAATATTTATAAGAAATTTTTTATGATCGAACTCTATTCCATCAAGAAATTTTAGGATGAGTTAATTGGCAACTTTGTGGCCCATTGGAGAGGGTTGATTAACCAACTCTCTTTCTCTTTGCCTCAACCTGGGTTGATTGAGATTTTCTCTTAGGCTTGTGCCAAGCATATCTCATCAACCTTATAGTTTCAAACTTTATGAAACTTTGATGAGGCATTAACCATGGCTCAAAAATTGGAGATTAGAGATATTGATGAGGGAAAGCTTAAATCAAGGAATAAAAATTCTAGTTTCAAATCAAATGAAGCTTCTTCCTCCAAAACCACCAACCATACCAACACCAACACCAAAACTAAAAGAACCACAAATGTAGTTGTGCTTAAAATGGATCCCTTTGGATATCAACCAACCAAATTATTCCACCTTTTCCAACCAAAATTCCAAAACTCAAAACCATTATTTCCAAAAAATAGTATACTCTGATAGGGGAGTCATATGCTTCACTTTTGGAAAAGTTATTAAAAGTCTCTATCATCTAGCTTCCTATGATTAAACCACCCTATAAATTTGATTCCTCTTATCCTATACCAAGTTGGTATAAGGATAAAAAATTATGTGCCTTTTACTATGTCATTGGACATGATGTTAGTAGATGTAATAAATTTAAAAACATTATCCAAGATTTGATTGATAAGGGAGAACTTATGATGGACAATCCAAATACACCCCCAAATCAATCACTTGACATTTTTAGATAACCATTCCCCAACCATTCAACTTTCATGAAAAATGAACAAAATAATGCATAATCCTCCCACAAAAATGAGGTTCACACTATTAATGTAGTTCTTAGTGAACTAATTGTTAAAAAATGTGTGCCCCAAACTACCACCTCTTATCCACTTATTGAGGTAGTGGAGTCACCTACTATTCCTTTGGAAAATGAAACAAAGGAAGAAACTATCATTCCTTCTCCACTTATTGAGGTATTTAAATCACCAACCTCTCCTTTATAAATCATAGCAAAGGAGGAAACTACTACTTCCATCCCTTTTTCTTCCATTATATAGCTATCCACCCTTCCTTTAGAAAGCATTCCTAAGAAAAAAGTTGCTTCAGCTACCCCTTCTATGGAAGAATCATCCACTAAGGACTTAAAAACTTTGATAGAGGAAAAAAATAACACATCCATCCCTCTTTCTTATCCCTTTGGTTTATCCTTTGAGTCCAACACCAAATCAACTAAACCCATCTATAAGCCCTTTTCTAGGTTGGTCTAAAACTTAGAGTTTCTATCCCAACCAAACCTTGATTGGGTCACATTTTGGCATCACATTGGACTCCCTTATCCAAGTAAGAAGGAGTCATCAACCTTACCCTTATCTACCCAACCTTTCACTTCTACTAATGAAACCACCATCATCCTAACTAAACCAATGAAATCCTCCACCTCCCAAAACTTGGATAAACCATCCAACCCAACTCCTTCCAAAGCAACCAAAACACCTTCCACTATACCAATTAAGCCAATCAAGAAAATAGGTGTCATTCCCACTCAAAATCTTTCCCATCCTCTATTATTTTGTATTTAACACCACTAAACCCACCTAAGAAACCATAATTCAAACCAACCAAGAAATTGAAACCATCTAGGAGTTCAGAATCTAAAATATTGCCACTCATTTCCACTTTGCCTTCCATTTTAGGACCATATCCTTCTTCTATATTAGTACCTCACCCCTACACATTGATTAAAAAATTAAGTCTCCCAAATAAATCCTAAACCTAACCTCTACTTCTAGCTACACCTCTACCTATTCTTACCACACCTTCTACCTCTAAACCATCTACAACCATGCCTTCTACCTCCAAACCATATATAACCAAGCCTTCTACTTCCAAACCTTCCACTTCCAAACCTTCCACTTCTAAACCTTCTACTTCCAAATATTTTACTTCCAAACCATCTACTTCTAAGCCTTTAAATTCCAAATCATCTACCCCAAAACCACCCACCAAGAACATTCCACCATCTAAATCTTCTATTGACAAGCCTACCCCTAAGAAGGCTTCGACCCCAGCTGTCAAAGCCAAAACCTCCACTCCCTTGCCATATTTTCTAGATATATATTCTATCATATTTCAAAATTTACTCCAATATTACTACTTAATCTTACCTCCTATCAAACCATTTGATCCCCTTAGTCTTAAGCCATCTTGGTTTAATGACAATCTAATTTTATCATACCATAGGACACTTGGACATGATACAGAAAACTTTTAAGATCTCCAAGTCATACTCCAAAAACTATGTGATAAGGATGGCTTATTGATAGAATAACCTCCCATGATCCCACTACCAAGCCAAGAGACAAAATAAGCTACCCCACACCTACCTACTTCCAAACTCTCATCTAAGAATGAGGATGAACCTAAGCAGACCACTAGTCTAACTCCTTTTCAAATCCATACCATTCATATGGCCACCCGATCACAAGACCAATAAAAGGATAAAGGGAAAGTAAAGGTGTCCATCCCATGGACATACCATTATTCCACCACCATAACACCCAACCATTCTCAAAAACCTTCACTCAATCCTAGGATTTCTATCTTGGGTGCACCCCAATCCAACCCCTCTGAGTCAATTCAAAGGGTAGTTCTAAACATTTTTACACAACACTGGTGAAGATGAATATTTATGAGCTAATAAATACCTCACCCACCACCATTAAGACATGATGGAGGCTTTGTAATCCATAGAGGTTCAACCTAAAGATCCACAACATCTAGCAACCTTTATTAGAGCCCTTCAGCATTTTACCCTCATTACCTTCAAGGATTCAGAGATACCCCCTATTCATCCAGATGATCCAGATCCTCTCATTTTTATTACCATCAATTTAAATATTTTAGGAATGTTGGAGTATTATTCCTAATTTAGTTAAGGGTCTAAGTTGACTAAATCAATAAAATGTATTGCAACAAATAGAGTTCTGATTTGTATAATTAATTTGACTTTTATAGCTTTCTAAAAATAGTAATGAAAGAGGAGAAATACAACTTATCTTAAAATTATGCTGATATGGTTGAGACAAAGGCTAATACTGACGGTGAAGGATTGGGATAGTGTCATGAACCAAGATTTGGATTTTGTTTAGTGAAAGGATAAGAGTGCCAAAAATAGGAATTTTAGGGTCCAACACTATAGTCTAGGTCCTACCACTATTGTCCAAAATGGTCACATATATCCTTGTATTATTATTCTTATGAAATTTAAAGTCTTGACTATAAATAAATCTCCTTGTATATCTGATTTAATCTCTAACCCTAGATCTTCATTATGCTTGAACTTAAATGAAAATTTTGAGAAAGAGGTGGGGTTAGTGTGTGTAAGATGTACTAAACGTGTATCCACACCCCTTGTGTGGGCATGTTACCTACATACCAATACTCCGAAAATGGATAAAGCTATATGTATTTTTCCCACTTGATGTGCTTTGTGCAATAGTGTAATGAAGATGTAAAAATGCTAAATTGGGTGTGTTTAAGGTGGTTAGGGGCTGGTGTGAGGGTTTTAATATGTTGGTAGTTGTATTGGATGGTTGTATGAATCGAATAGGGAATTTTTCCTTAGTGGTCTTGATTTTATTCTTACTTACTTTTGTAATATTTACCAACCCCTCTAAATTAAATTTTAATGGGATTTTATATAGATCTATTGGTCATGGGTTAAATGTATTCACACTATGCTAACATAATGAAGAATGAGAATTATAAGGAAATGATAATTTAAGCTCAAAATGTGATTAGACAAGAACATTAGAAATGTGGCACCCTAGGGTTAGGTGTTATATTTGAACCCTAATTCTCCTATCTTATAAGCTTGAGAGTTTGGGGGATGTAATTAGCATGGGAAATGCAACCTGGTTGATCTAGAATCAGGTCTCAAAGGTCTATGGATGATTGTTTATAAGAAAAACATGTTTGGAAGGGTTATGAGATAATGTAAGAGGGTCCTTAGATTGGGTGTCACAAGCCACACTCAAGCTACCAATTTGGACATTCTATATGACTACATTCCCCCCCCCCCACCTTATTCTAGTGATGTATAAAAGTGAAATACTAAGATAAAGGAAAATAGAAAGTGTACTTGAAATTATCTACAAGGGTGAAGCCCATGAAATTATGTGATGTTGAGTGTGTGTAGAGAGAGAATATTATGAAGTGTAAATATATAAGAAAAAACAAAGAGTATATCAGTTCTTACTAGATACGCTATATCTAAATAATAACGTACAAAAGCTGGGTAAGAGAGAGAGAAGAAGAAAAAGGAATGAATACACCTCACTGGGTATGTGAACCAATATAAAACCTATTGTGATGTTGAGTGATGCTAGATATGTGTTATACCAAAAGTAATATCATGAATAGAGTTGAGTGTTTAATTCCTCAAAAGTGGCTCAAGAATGTAAAGGTTGTCCCTTTGGCTCCATCATTGCCCATTAAGTGAAGCTATGTAATCATGCATTTGATAATCAATATTTGGATTGTGTGTTCAATCCCCATGAGTAGGTGGCTCAAGAATACAAAGTCTAGTTATTCCTTTGGCTCCATCATTGCCCCATGAAGTGAAGTTATAAATTGATACTAGTATGAATGTGTGTCACATGAGATGGGTCTTGAAGCCCATGAATACTATTTAATCTAAAAATGTGGTGTGGATATCTAAATGTGTACTAAAAACTAAGCCAATCTTGGCCAACTCAAAAAAAAGGTGGAGATTAGGCTTGTATGAAATAAACTTTGAAAATGAGCCATAGGATTATGTAGAAGCCACTCAAAAATGTGGAGGTTAGGATTTTATGAAATCCACTCTAAAATTATGCTAACTACCTACAAATGGAGTAAGGCACACAACTATTGAGAATGCATGGGTAATATACTGAACTTGAAAAGAAAAGAAGTCAAATGTGCTACACACATTACCCCTAATCACTAGTGTCTATAACATAGATTCTAATTTGGATGTTATACCAACTACCAAATCTAAAACTATAAGTGAGAGCCATCATGATGTGCATGATGCTCCCTATATCTAAATTTCTCTAAGAAAAACTATACTAAAACTGTTGAATCTAAACTGGTCTATATGTGTAAAACTGTAGTTCAGCTTACTTTTATATCCATTTCTAGAAAATATGGGTTTTTTGCTATTTAGATAGGAGTGCCAAAAATAGGATACCTTGGTGTCTATCACTATTGTCCATGTCCAATGCTATTGTCTTTTTCTGAAATTGATGACTATTCTATAATCATCACTATTTTTATGGTTTGTTCTGCCTGGTTTGACCTTAGATTACTATTCTAAGTGTTATAAAACTAATTTTTTGATTGGTGGGAGATCCGATCTCTTTGAAAAAACCCTAATTTATTTCCCCCTCTTTTTGAGGGTAGGAATGAATACCCTATAATGACTTCCCTTAGAACAAAGAGCCCTATAAGTGTGTTATGATTTGAAATACATGATATAACAATGATAATTGAAAATATGTCTCAAGATATAGTATAGTTTATTTAATAGATTGTTAGATCAATAGGGGTATGCTGAGATAGATATAACAATGTAATATACTGAACTAGAAATAGAAGTGTTAGTTGTTAGTTTTCAAGGAGGGATAGAGCATGATGTCCATCATGGCATCCAAAAAAGTGAGATAATGCATGATTTGTATCATGTCATTGCAAACAATTGAGAAGCAAACAATCATGCAAGGAAATAAGCAAGAAACATACAAGAGTGGCCAAGGAGATAAGAAAACAAGGGACATGGGCACATGTCACTCAAACTAGAAATTAGGCATACAAGGCATGTTCAAATGCCACATACACATACAATTTAAAATAATATTGGCATGAGGACCATAAGCACATAGAAGAGTACAAGCAAAGTACATTATCAAATGTCCTAAGGCATACACACGAATAGAAGCAAAGGACATTAGAAAATGTCCTAAGGTATATATAGGAGATAAAATAGGTATTGAGAAATGTAGTCACATCTAGCTACACAAAGCAAGAAAGGAATGCATGTAATATATTGTAAATAAAATTTCATCTAACTAATCAAAGCAATAAGTGAAATTATTCAATACATGAAGTACAAGACTAGGTATATGGTAAGAAATGTACAAGTTTTATATAATAGTAAATGTTGATAGAGTAATCTATGTAAGCTAGTAAGTAATGTACATCAACATGATAACTAGAGTGTGTGGTGTAGGAATGACATAACCTGGATGGTGTAGTCATGTAGAAGATTCTACTAGTGGGTAACTATATCGATGTATGTCTTGAATGTAGAACTAGGATGCCCCATCATTAGGTAGAGTGAAGCAATCATGGATCTAGATGTCACTGCACACACTTAAATAAGATCAAGTGAAGCATGTTAATATAGATAAATTTACAAACAATAACATAAAACAATAAAATGTAAGTCTAGCATAGTAATAGAAATTTAAATCATGGATAATACATACAATTAAAATACTTTTATGTTTTTGAATTATTTGAATGTTTATGGATTTTTGACATAATCTATATACAATAAATCATAAAGAAACTATGTACAAGCAAGGCTAAGAAAAGATGATACTAACTTATGAGTCTCATGGGAGACTCCCTATCATGGTTTCCTTTATCAAGGAGAGGGATTGTGCATGATCATGAAGAATGATGGAAGGGTTAAGACAATGGCTCTAAAAGCTATGTATGTTGTAAATACTCTAAATATTTATAGTGGAAACTAAATATGGGCTCCCCCTATAACTATGAGAAGTGGATGCAACTATAATTCTCTTAAGGACCCATCTAGTACTAAGAGAATCTCTCTAAACATGTGTTTTATGTGTAAAGGCATGAGACCTCAATGATATTACCCTGGGTGTAAACACTATAGCTAGAAGATATCTAAAATTTTAAAACTATGGTTTCTCTAAAAGAGACCTCTATGGAAGTGTATGAACTCTCTGTTTTGGCGATGGAGGCCTCAACTGTGTCTAAATCTGAACTGGAGGAAGAACTATAAATGGTGGAAAAACTAAAATAGGTGGCAAAACTAAAAGTGGTGACTAAAAAATAGTATATGGCTCTAAATTGGGGAGTGGTAACTCATATACAACTCCACCAAATATAACAACCTAATTAGCGTGAATGAATTTCATGCATCAATGAATTATATAAGGTACCACTCAAAGTTTTTGAATCCATGGTCAACCAAGTAACATATCAAAAACTCCTACACTAGGAACAATAGTAAATGGTGTGGCCACATGTGTTGGAACAGCCTATAAAAGAAGTAAAATCTCACCCAATGAACTTTGTACATGCCTACTGAATCCACTAATAACTATGTCCATTAGGGTAATATCCTACTCTGAATATCCCACATGCTACAGTAATGTCATAGTGCACATGTTCACACTAGATCTATTGTCTATGAATGGGATGATTATCAATGTAAGCTCTGATAAAGAGTGTATGCTAATTTGAATCATCCTCAACTATCTCTGAATCTAAGAAGGAGATGCAAGGTCTAGCTAGAAATCTAGAATTGTATACACCAATCATGTTGCTTAAAGGATATAACTCAACTAAAGGTGTTGATATGTAGCTAGTTGAGGATGTACATGATGAACACCTAATGTATCCCATGTCTCTTGTTTAAAATGTTATGGAAAAGGATTTGATCAGATTTTCAAAGCTTTGTCTTGTGTTTGCTTTGCCTAATGAGGCATAACTGAAGTGCCAAGATAAATAACATTTCCATCTATCAAGCCATGTATCTTGTGTTTCAAACTAATGCATCTATTTGTTGTGTGGCCTAGTGCTCTGTAAAAATTGCAAAATGTAGTCTGATCATATCCCCATGGAAGAGGCTTTATTGGATAAACATCTAATATATGGGGAGAGTTATGATATTACATTTCAAAATCTATTATAAAAATTTGGTTGGATATACTGGTAGATTGGTAAAAGTTTGTCGAGGAGGTGTAGATAAAACCACTCACTGACGGGGCTCTAAAGCCACATTAAATGTAGGTTGATTTTGACTCTTTTTATCATTGACCTTTACTTTTTATGAAACTTTTTTGTTTTTATAAATATTGTCATTGATGTCAAAGGTCCATCATTATTGGTGATAAAGGCCCCATTACATTTAATGGTTTTTTAAATATTCATATCTTGGCTAATGTGTGTTAATATTTATTTAATATTAATGAATATATTTTTAGCTACATATAAGTTAAAAGAGGGCCCATGGATAATTCAAAGAGTCATGGGGTAAAATATGAAAGAGGGATGGGATGCATTTTGTCATGAAGAGTCATCTTGAGGAATTCCAAGAGTCACCATGTGAAGACAAAAGAGGTATGGTGAATTTTTCCATGAAGGGACACTTTGAGGAATATGAAAAGTCACCATGATAAAGACAAAAGAGGAAAAGACACTTTTACTTATGAAGGGTCACCATATGACTTTTCAAATGCAAGGATATGAATGGTCATGCAAGTTTGGCACCATTTTCCATGAGGATTGAAGGGTCACAAAGGGTGAATGTCAAAGGTTGCTTGGAAAGCTATAAATAAAGGGTTGAGAAGCCATTTGTAATATGCAAGAGAGTGCATGGTTTGTATTTTTTTTGAAGAGAGAAAAGTAGGAGATATTGTAGAGTTATATCATTTGTTGAGTAAGCAACATTGAGAGATAGTTGTGTTTTATACACAAGAGGGGTTGGTGCTCCTGTGGGTTGGTGCTCACAAATATTTGTAAGGGGTTGGTGCTCTTATGGGTTAGTGCTCACAAATATTTGATGTGTTGGTCATCTGAAAAGGGGTTGGTACTCCTATAAGTTGGTGCTTGTGAACTTTATATTTTGATTTGGTGCTCATTCATATACTTGAGATTGTTCTCTATGGTTTTTCCCACTTTGGGTTTCCATGTAAAAATCTAGTGTCTCTCTCTCTCTTGTATGGTGTAAATTATTGTTTAAGTTTTATTACATATATTAAATGTGTGAATAAGTGGTTAAAGAAAAGAAATTAGATTAAGTAAAAATATATAATATATATTGATTCACCCCCCCCTCTCAGTATATTTCATGCTTAACAGTTGTTACTCTTGTTTTTTTGTTTTTGATATGCTTGTGTACTTGAGTTACCCATTGAATTTAGTTTGACTTACCTTTCCTTTAGTGTATGACATCACTCAGTGAAGAAAGAGAATCTTTTGAACATTATTGACTCATGCAAAGTTAGTAGAATATTCTATTTGAAGAGATCTTGTAACTCTTGATTAACCATGGGGCTAGTTATCTTGGCCAAGATAATCTTATCTAAAAGAACATAATCTATGAGATGCTCATTTGACCTTTATTTCTATTGTGAAATTTAGGAATAGGAAAACTTATCATCAATTTTAATGTTGAAATGAGCTAGGAACATGTCAGCTAAAGGATTGAATGTGTTGACTAACTGATTTGGTAGACAATAAAACCATTGTAAAGCATAATCTTTTAGACTCCATGGAAATATCTTGGTTAGTAGCCAGTCATTTGGCACATAGTCCAAGAATTTTACATGAAAATCTCACAAGTGTGTCTCTAAATCACCCTTTCCATCATATAGAGTGAGTTTGGGTTGAACAAACCCTGGTGGCAAGGGTGTCAAAGCAATATGATGTGCTAATGGTGTATGAAGTAGAGAAAAATAATTCAAAGGCTATATAGGTCTAGAGTCACCTTGCTCAAGATGTAACACCTTGGAATTAAGAGATTTTATCTCTTGCACAAGGGCAGCCACATTAGGAGACAAAGATGTACTAGTTATAACTGTTGGTGGCATAAAGGTAGGTTGGGCTACTTTAGGGGGTTATTGAAACATATTTGCCCCCATAGTGTTATGTGTAATTGGTTGCTCTATGGTTTGAGAAGATTGACCATTGCTCAATTTGTGTTGTTCTTCTTGTAGTATTTTAAGCATATCATCTTGCATGTTAGGGTGCTTAGTTAAGAGTTCTTAAAGTTCTCTTTTATCGGTTTCATCAAAACTAGTGTATTGGGCCATTGTTAAAGAAGGAAAAAAAAATGAAAATTGATTGATTCTTTGTAATAAGCAAAGTGTTATGGAAGGAAAGTGTTGAATATAGGAAATGTAAAGTCCTAATAATAACAAACTGGAGAATGCATAAAAAGGATACGAAGCTCACAAACATGTAAGGCGATACCTCAAAAGCAATAGGACCTAGCAGATGTAACTAGGGTTTTAAAAAATGATATTTTATTTAAAATTACTACGGAATTTTAAAATTTAGTGTGAATTTCTAATTTAAATATATAGGTAAAAAAATTAGAAAAATATTGGAAAATTCTTGATTTGAAGGGACCTAGTATATGCAACTAGGGTTTGGAAAAAAAATTGATTTTTTTTTAAAATCTACTATGGAATTTGAAAACTTAAAGTGAATTTCTAATTTAAATATGCACGTCAAAAATCAAAAAATTGTTTGAAAATTCTTGATTTAAAAGGGCCTAGTTTATGTAACTAGGGTTTGGAAAAAAAATTAATTTTTTTAAAATTACTATGAAATTTATAAAAATTAATGTGAATTTTTGATTGAAATATCAAGTAAAAAATCAAAAAAATATTATAAAAATCAACAAGGAATTTACCCTAGGGTTTCTAGGGTTTTTATGTGCAAACAAAGTAAGTTAGGTTCTCCATATGATTTAACTATTTTGGGAATATTGGAGTCATATGCCTCATTTATTTAAGGATCTAAGTTGACCAAATTAGTAAAATATATTGAAATAAATAGATTACTAATTTGTATAATTTATTTGACTTTCGTATCTTTCTAAAAATTATAATGAAAGAGGAGAAATATAACATATCTTAAAACTATGATGATATGGCTAAGACAGAGACTAATACTAGCTATGCAGGACTAGGATAGTGTCGTGAACCAAGATCTAGCTTTTATTTGGTGAAATGACAAGAGTGCCAAAAATAGAACACTTCAAGGTCTGACACTATAGTCTAGGTATTATCTCTATTGTCCAAAATTGTCATAAAGATCTAGATTTTTTGGGTTTTGTCCACTATCTTTATATTAGATTACGTATAAAATTTCAAGTCTTGACTATGAATGAAACTCCTTGTAGAGTTGATTTAATATCCAACCCTGGATCTTCTTTGTGCTTGAAATTAAATGAAAACTTTGAGAAAGAGGGAGGTTAGTTTGTGTAAGATGTACTAAATATGTATCCACATCCCTTATGTGGGCATGATGCCTACATACCAATACTCTAAATAGGGATCAAGATATATGTAATTCTCCCACTTGGTGTAATTTATGCAATAGTGTAATGATGATGCAAAAAAGCTAAACTAGGTGTGCTTCATGTGGCTAAGGACTGGTGTCAGGGTTTGAATATGTTAGTAGTTATATTAGATGGTTTTATGCATAAAATAATTAAATTTAACTTAGTGGTCTTGCTTGTATTTTTTCTTGATTTTGTAATATTTTCCAAACCCCTCTAAATGAACTTTGAATGGTATTTTATAGAGATCTATTGGTCATGGGTTAAATGTATTCATGCTAGGCTGACACAATGAAGAATAGGAATCATAAGGAAATGGTCATTTGAGCTCAAAATGTGATTGGATAGGATCACTATAAATGGGACACGCTAGGTTTGGGTGTTATATTTCAACCCCAATGCTCATATCTTATAGGCTTAGGACCTAGGGTATGGAATTAGTATGAGAAATTTAGCCTGGTTGAGCTAGAATTAGGTCTCAAAGGTCTATGGATGATTAATTATAAGAAAAAAGGTGTTTGAAAAGGTTATGAGAGCATGAAATAGGGTCCTATGGATTTGGTGTCACAAGCCACACTCAAACTACCAATTTAGACATTTTATAAGACTATAATCACCTACATTAGCCAAACCCATATCAAGTGTGTTATATTTGATGGGGGAGCCAACATTAACATTATTTATTCCCATGTGTATGACCAATTAAAACTTTTAGAGAATATCATGTTGAAAACTATAGTTTTACTTTGATCCTTTAATGATACCATGGTTATAACCTTAGATACATTCATCTTTCATATTCATTTAGGACCTCACACTTTTCCTAAGCTCTTAACATGATATAAGGTGAGTTTTAATATAACCTTTTTTTTTGATGCCCTTGGATCCATTATATGGGTTATGTGCCATCCACCTTACATTAGTACATCAAGTTTGAGTATAAGGGTCAATTCCACACCATACCAATTGACTCTAATCCTTTCAATTCATGCAATAGGACTTAGCAACCTAATTATGTTATCCTCCTTCCATCAACCAAGCTTCTACCAACCAAGGATGAGTCCCCTTCCTCTTCCATCAACCAAGCTTCCACCAACTCATCCATACCTTTCACCCAAATCCCCACAAAGGACCCATTGGTTTCAACATTCCAACATCTCTCACTTGGGGAATATCACCTCTTGACCTTAGATGTATTCCCTACTCCCTAAGAGTACAGGAATCTTGACTAATAACCTATCTATGATTCCAATATTAGAACCATTATTCCTTTTAGGCCTCCAAATTTCTAAACTAATCTTTTTTATGGGGGACTTGACCAACTGCTTTCCACATCCACTGCATCTTCTTTTCCTAGACCATTCACATCCAATTTCTCCTACCTAGATAAACCAAATTTTGCCAAGACATACCTCCATAGGTGTGCTTGGAATGGATTTGGTCTAGGATGTTATGAGCATGGACCACATGAGTTGCTACCATGTAAAATTCAAAAACCTCATGAATGATTTGGTCTCAAATTCATTCCACCATAAGAGCTAACTAACCCACCTCCCATCACCATCATTGATGATGAAATCATGTCCTCACTAACCCTATCTCCTTCAAAATCTAAGGATCTTGATATGATTCCCTCTCTATATATATGATGATCAACATGATTAGTTTGGGACCCTTGACTTATCAAAAGGATGTGGAAACTACCAAGATAAGTGAGAAATGAATCATCATCCTAACAATAAATAATATTAATGGGAGGAGATTTGTCTTCTACCATCTCAAGATGAGTCAGATAAATGGTCATGGTTTCTACATCCTTTTTATAAGTTAGGGGTCCCAAACTAATCATGTTGATTATCAATATGTGTCTGTGTGTATGTGTCATGGTTTCCACATCCTTTTATGTGTGTGTGTGATATTTATTGATGATCAAAATGATTAGTTTGGGACCCCTAAATTATCAAAAGGATGTGTAAACCATGACCATTTCTCTGACTCATCTTGAGATGGTAAAAGACAACTCTCTTGCCATTAATATTATTCAGTGTTAGGATGATGATTCCCTTCTCATTTATCTTAGTATTGAAGATTTTTCCATTCATAAATACCTTCCTCTTAAGAATTCAATTATGTTGAACAAATATACTATTGACATCAACTTGGGTACTCAGGATAGCCCCCACATAGTTAAAAGTAGCAAATCCATAGATTCCTTAGAGTGTCAGTATTTTTATCCTTTTTTGTGAGATCATAACATAGCATTTTCTTGGTCTTATAGTGACATGCTAGGAATATACCCCACCATAGTCATCCATAACATCATCACCACCATCAATTCTAATCTTATTAGGCAAAATATTCATAGGATGCATCCTTGTATGGAATTTCTTGTCAAATAAGATATCTAACACCTCTTATCCATCAATATCATCTAACCCATTAACTATCCCCAATGGGTCTTAAATGTTGTTCCTATCACCAAATAAATATAGGGACTTCACATTTATAAGGAATTTCATGATATTAACCTTGTTTACCTAAAGGATGACTTCCCTTTTCTAAGCATTAACTAGTTTTTTGATCTGATAGCCACCCATGAGATGTTATCTCTTACAGATGAATTCTTGAGCTATACTTAGATCTTGATTACCCCCAAAGATCAACATAAAACTTCATTTATCACCCCATGGGGAACCTTTTGTTATAAGTTCATGCCTTTTGGTCTAAATAATGTTGGTGTAACCTACCAATGTGCCATTACCTATATCTTTCATGACTTTATTCATAAAACTATAGAGGACTATGTCGATGACCTCCTTAAAAAGTTTAATTGTCATAAGGATAATTTGGCCATTCTTAAGGTTATCTTAAAATGCCTTATCCACTTCCATGTCCACCTTAACCCCAAGAATTGCATCTTTGGGGTCTTTCCAGGAAAGCTTCTTAGATTTAATGTCTCTATCCATGGAATCAAAGTTGATCCTGCTAAATTCAAGGTAATCCTCAACATGCCTCCATTAACCAACCTCAAGCAAATATATAGTATATAAGGGAATCTATAATCCATTAATCATTTCATATCTCAGTTTTCTAATAGATGTCAACCTTTCCATCACCTTCTTAATAAATATATCTATTTTAGATGGAGCAAAGACTGCCAAAAGGCCTTTTATTCACTTAAAGAGTATCTTCTTTCCCTACTTATTCTTGTTCCTCTAAAAGAGGACCATCCCCTTTACCTTTATATTTCTACCACTAACCATTTCTTAGGGACCATGCTTGCACATAGAGATGATCATCATAAAGAGAAAGTAGCCTACTATATAATTTGAACACTTATATAGTATAAAACTTGGTATACCAATATTAATAAATTATGCCTTGCATTGGTCTTTATGGCTTCCAAAATATATCATTACCTTATTAATCACAAAACCTTCATCATAACTAACACCAACCCACTCAAGTATATGAATTATAATCCATGTCAAAATCAGAGTATGGCTAAATAGATCATGCTTCTAGCTAAGTTAGAACTTGAGTTCCTCCATCAAAATTCAAATAAAGAGAAAGTCATTGTTGATCAATTGGCTGAGGCACCTTTAGCAGAAAACCAACTTTTTCCTCTTGAGTTTCCTGATGAATCAATTACAACTCTCTCTCTCAAGAGGATTTTTCTTATCAGATGACCATTTTCTTTGATGAATCAAAGTGTCAACATGGTGGGGGATCCAGTATCATCCTTATCCCCCTTGATGGTGAGGCTCTTCCCTTATCCTTTAAGATTTATTTTGATTGCACCAATAACATGGATGAGTATGAGGCCCTATTAATAAGTCTCTAAATAGTTTTATCTTTGGGACTCAAACCAATTAGCATTTTTGATGACTCCCAACTTGTGGTCAACCAAATCAATGGTTCTTACCAATGTAAAAATGACATCTTAAAATAGTACAAATAATTGATGGATATACTCTTACCATCATTTGATCATTACCTTATCCAAGTCACTCCACATTTTACTAAAAAATTCACCAATACCATGACCTCTCTTACCTCCCAAAACCCATATGTACCTTCTAATTTTAAGCTTTTGTCACTATCCATCACCTTAATGATCCCTCTTACACCAAATTGGACATTCCTTCCATTTGTCACATTTAAGAGGCCCAATATGATATTTGGTATAAAAAAATATTTGAATATCTAAATGATCCAAAACTTGAAAGATTTGGTTGAAATATAATTCAATAAATAAGAACAAAATACTTCAAATAATGATATCTCTTAGAAGAGATGTTTTATTGATTAAATTTGTAGACCCAAATATATGCTTATCTCTAAGAAGAGATGTCTGATTTCCATTTCAGGTTAAATATTCATTTATAAATGTTTTAAAGGTGTGGGGAGGATTTGGAAGGTTTCCAATCTTGAGGGATATGAGTTGGTTTGACTTCCATGATTTACAACAATACAAAATTTGAGGAATTACTATTTTTAGAAACTTACTATTTTTAGACTGCACTACTAAAATTAAAATTTAGGATACTTATATTAGGTATTAGTGGGTCAAAATTCATTGACCAAAGATAAATTCCATCTCATGATTTTCCCCTCATTATTAGCTTTCCAACGGTTCAAATGGTGAGTCAATTGGAGCTACGGTGCAAAAGTTATGGCTCCCAAAAGTTTTGTCATCAATTGGGGTAGACCCATCACCCAATTATCATCTGAATTGTTTCCTGGATCATTCCTCCCTCCTTGAGAAGCAATGGTCCCCATTTGATCAATATTTGTCATCAAGTGTGGTAGTTATACATCAATTTTATTTCTAATGAATACTTGGAAGGGACTATGATTTATGGAACTGTACAGGGCCCAATTGTTCACCATTTCTATCTAACCATCACTCTGTGGATGGAAGGCCATGAATTTTTTCAGATTGGTATCTATTTGCTTCTATTTTTTTGTTTTTTGTGTAGTCAAGGTTGTAACATCAACCCTTTTGGATTCTTGTGGCTTGACCACCATGAGAACAAATTTCTTGGCACTAATCAGAGAGACAGATGTAGAAGGTGGTACCTCTGGTACCCTATAGCACCATGTTCCAAGAGTGAGAGTAATCCTTTGATTTCTTGATTCATAGATTCCATGTCAATCATACATGAATGGCTGACCAAAGAATACATCACAAACATTTGGATTGACCACATCACATAAGACCTCATCTTGGAAAGGTTTTATTGCATATGAGAGAAGATATTGGTGGGTGACACAGAGGTTTCTCCCTGGACTCAACCATCCAATATTGTATGGCTTTGGGTGATGCTTCATGGATAGATTTAGGCTTTCACAACATTAGAAGATATTAAATTCTTTTGACTTTCACTATCAAGAATGAAATGCAGAGGCTTACCTTTCACCCATAACTTAGAGTGAAATAACCTTTCCTTGTCATCTAGCCTCTCCTCATGGGTCTGTGATGAAGTAACAATGGATTTAGGCTCAACATCTATAATCTCTTCTTCAACCTCTTCAACTACAGGGTCTATATGAGGTAGAGCAGTAGATGTTGAGGATTATGACTCAAAAAATAGGGACTTGATGGCTCGACATTCTTCTTTGAAGTGAGTTCCAAATTTGTGATAATCACACCATTTCCCATCCTTTCCTTCCTTTTTCTTCCAATTTTGGCCTCATGTTTGACCTTCTTTGTCACTTCTCCATTTTGAAGGTTGACTCTTCATATTCATTCTTCCATGCTTCTGCTCAATCTTCACTGTGAACTTGTACACCTCACCAAGGGTTTCCAAATTAAAGAGTTCCATTTATCCCCATATGTACCATTGTATTTTGCCATGATATTTGAGAACCTTGTGTTTCTCACTTTTTTGGATGCCCAATCTTGCAGATAGAGAATGGAAAATATCAGTGTAATCTTGAACAGATTGTTCCTTACCTTGGTGAAGTTGTTGCCACTCTATATATAGATCATCATATGCTCCAATGGGGTAGTATTCTTCCTTCACAGCTTCTATGAAATCATCCCAAGTAGGTTCTATCTCAAGGCCAATATCATCTGCACTAAATCTCTTTGTGTACACTTCCCACCAATTTTTGATAGGTAATGATGCTTTCAAAAGAGCAAAAGTGATCTTCTCTTTATCAATGAATTTATTTATAGAAAAATAAGAATATAATTGATCTAACCAATTTTCTACTACATTATCATTGATTTTTACTTCAAATGTATGGATATCAAAATTCACCTAAACCTTGAAGGGTGTTGGGGCACTGAAAGGATGTGTGGGTGCAGATGAGGAGCCAAAATTTCCCATCGAGATTTGCTGAATAATTTGAGTGAATTGTTGTAGCATTTATGCTTTCTACTATTAGAGGGCTTCATTAACCATTTCCTTGAAAGTATCAGATGTCTCGGTGTTATCCATCATTTGAAGTCATTTGGAGCGAATAGGTGGATAGTCTGTTGGTTCTATTTTCCACCCAAGCTTCCTATTATCTAACCTTGTCCTCGGGATCATACACTCTAAAGACAAACCACTATGATACCACTGGTCCAAAACTTGAAAGATTTGGTTGAAAGATAAGTCAAGAAACAAGAAAAAACCAATTAAAATAATGTTATCTCTGAGAAGAGATGTTTTATTCATCAAATTTGCAGATCCAAACATATGCTTATCTTTGAGAAGAGATGTCTGATTTCCATTTCAGGTTAGATCTTCATTTATAAATGTTTTGAAGGTGTGGGAAGGATGTGGAAGGTCACCAATCTCAAGGGAGATGAGTTGGTTCAACTTCCATGATTTACAATAATACAAAATTTGAGGAATTACTATTTTTAGAAACTTACTATTTTTAGACTACACTACTAAAATTGAAATTTGGGACACTTCCATTGGGTTTTATGGGTTAAAAATTAATTGATAAAATATCCATGCCATTTCAAAATGTTCCCATCATTATTATCTTTCCAATGGTTCAAACGGTGAGTCAATTGGAGCTACGGTGCAAAAGTTATGGCTCCTGGAAGTTTCGTCATCAATTGGGGTGGACCCATCACCCGAATTGTCATCTGAATTGTTGCCCGAATCACTAAACCTAGAAATTTTTCCCTCTGATCTCTCTTATAATGGTTAAATAGAATATATATATAGTACCTCTCATTACACCATACCAGGGGGATTCTTTATGAATGAGGCTCTGATGGTCTCCTCTTTAGATGCCTACATAGTCATGAAATCTCTCATGCTATCAGGGAAACACATGATGGGATTTGTGGATGACACTTTAGTGATCTAGTTGTCACTAAATGTATCCTTTTCCTTGGCTATTATTAGTTGACTCTTAACCAAGACTTCTATGATTATGTAAAGAATTATGTTAAGTATCAGTAATTTGTTAATTTATGTCACATACCTAGTCATGGTCTTCAAGTCTCTAAGTATTTATTTCCCTTATTACAGTGGGGATTAGATCTCATTGGTGAAATTAAGCCACATTCTTCATAGTGACATCATTCTATCATCACTATAATATAATATTACACCAAATGGGTGGAGGTTATTCCCCTCGTTTCAACCAAAGCTGATAAGATTATTGACTTCATTAACCATCCCATTATCTATTACTTTGATGTTCCTCATAAAATTATCATTGATAAAGGCAAATAATTTAAAAATAAAAAGTTACAATGTCTTTGTGATGCATTTGGTATTAAGTTAAGTTTCTCATCACCTTATCATCCACAAGATAATGGATAGGTTGAATCTTCTAACAAAACACTTAATAAAATGATAACTAAAATGGTTGATACATCTGGTCAAGATTGGTATTTACACATTAGTTTCACCTTATGGGCATATCAAACTAGCATTTTAACCCCTACGGGTGCTACCCCTTTCTCTCTTATCTTTACAATTGAGGTTGTCTTACCTCTCAAAGTCTAAATTCCCTCACTTTATATATCCATACAAGATATCATTTTTTAGGGTGATTATCATTAAAAACATTTAGCCGAACTTGAGCTACTTGACAAGCATCATTTGGCCGTGCTTAACCATCTTCATGTATATCAAGAATGAATCATGCATGCTTATAAAAAACACCTAAAAGAATGAGAATTTAATATCAGAGACCTCATCTTGAAGGAAAATCAACATGGAAAGAAGCAAGTGGGGCAAGTTTGCTTTCAATTAGCTTGGACTGCATATCATAATGCATAAGTATGGGTCAGGAGCTTACCAATTATCATATTTTGAAGTTAAACTAGAACCTAAGCCCCCTAATGCTTCACATCTACATCCTTTCTTTTTATAAAATAAGATTCAAACTCACCTTATGTCTAACTTAAGCTCATCCCTTATTTTATGATATTATCACCCTCATCCCCTCACTTTGAGGACAACTAATTACAACATAAAATCAATTGATTATTCATCATATTATTATATTTAATCCTAAATATGAGTACCATGGCTCTACGCATAGCATGATTCTCATGTATACTTTTTTTCCCTACTAAGATGGAATCCCATGGTCATTATCTCTTAAAGCATCCTCTCACCCACTATTCAACCTTCTTGTGTTATCATTTTGCCTTCATAAAGGTAAGACTTAAAGCCTCTATAATCAAGTTTATGTATAAACATAAAAAAGTATAAAATATTCCATCTTATGTGTCCTCTCTAGCATTGAATATTGCTCCATTGAAGGATAACTACCAAAAGAATTTAAAAATTTCTTAATATAAGGTAGACAACTCCTTTTAAGGATAGCTATCACATGCCTAAAAAAAATCACAAAGCTAAGACCACTCCCTTGAAAGATGGCTAAGTCTAAAATTTGTTAAAGCAAATAATTTATTAGAAGCTTATCACATTTATTAGCTTCCCCAACCTCTCAAAACACCAAAAGGCCCATTGTTAAAATTCTAAAAAAGCAAAAAAAAAATGGAAGCTACAATCAAATTTCATAAAATTAAAATAGTAGACTTTCTGCATCGATCAGTCTATACCAAAATATGATATAGAATTTTTTATAATAGATCTTTAACAACATATAGAAGAGGTAAGCTATCCCTAAAAAAGGATCCATTTTCATCCATCTTATTTTTACCCTCCATAAAATAAGAGATTTCAAACTTACTTGACATAATGTGATCAAGAATTTCTTAACAAAGTAATGAATGCTAATGTGAAGCATATGAAGGGCTTACGTTCATAAGATGATATAAATTACTATGTTAGTCCTCATAAATGAAAAATCATCATGTCTTCTTCTTTATCATACCTACTTGTTGATACATTCATTAAGATGTTTGCCTTTTGATTGTTTTAAATTTCTTCTCTTTTCTTACATATAGTTTTGTGTCTAAACTTAATCTATATGTTAAAATAAATAATGGTGAAGATCTTGTTAATCTTAATCAAATCACTATTAGATAATATCTGATAAACTTAATCTATCTTATAAATAAATCACTCAGTCCAACTGACATCCTCTTAATCAAATCTTACTAAGTCCACTGGTCAATGGTACTCACCCACTCAAAACTCATGAGTAATGACTCGAAAGCATCATTTTTGCTCAAGAAAAAGGATAAATGGCTCTCACCAATACACTTTACAAAAAATGGAATACTTTTAACCTTTTACAGTCAACCATTTCCCTTTATAGGGTTTGATGGTGACCATTGTCGATCATTAGTTAGGGTTTAATTGATCATCATCAATCAACCCTAATTGGTGTCAATTAACTCATATTAGTATTTCAACACCCAACCCACCCTTTTCACCCAATAGGACCCCTTTTTCATACTTAGATCCACCTTTAGACCTTATTCCCCTTTGATCCCTCTAATAAACTTACTTGCTTAGACTTTTGTGATAACCACACCTAGATAATTTTATCACACTTTGCATCCTCAACTTACCATGATACAAGACCTTATTCTTGACCATGACCTTTTGTGTGAAAACCATTCAAATACTTTGAAACATATCAGCTTATAGTTCTAACACTTGCAACCACTTTCACTTTCTCAAGATCACCTAAATTTTTGCCCCCTACTAACACGACCACCTTTAATTAAAGACTTGAATTTACACATGCACCCATCTCCACTACACCTAATTTAAATTCTTGGTTCACTTTTCACTTGTCCCCCTTATAATATCCTTATTTTCCACTTCATACCATCTTACCTATTTTTTTCACTCTTACACTCTTGTCAAACCCATATCTGACTTCATTTTCACCTCATCACATCCCAATTTGAGGGGGAATGCCTCCTCTCATACTCAAGTTATCCAACTTGCCACTGCACTTATTATTTTTGTTTTATAATTTGAGGATGCAACCTACACAACAAAAAGGGGCAAAATGTAGACACTAGAAAACCACATAGTTTTAGTCATCATAAAGAACCCCTTAGTCCCTTTGGCCCCCCTTGGGTTAGGATTAATTATTAAAATCCTTTAGCACACCCATTCACCCCCTTTTTGGCTAATTTAATTAAGTTAATTAATTAAAAAGGCTTACTTACACCTATAAACCCATGGCTAAATGATTGACACCTAGCCATAAGAATATTTCCAACCTAGACATTTATTTCTCTAATCCCCTAGACTTATTCCTCATGCATCTCAATGTATCTTTTCTTAACCTTAGACCATTTCTATTAGTTTTAACAACCATAATAAGTTCAAATAGCCAAAATTATCAAATTCTTACTATCTCTCCCTAACTAATGTTGATCACCCCTCAATCAGCACTAGTTTACTAGGACTAATGATGGTTACTTAATGTAACCCAAAAGCCTTGCCTTAAGAGGATGAATTTATCTTTTGCATAAGAAACTCAGACTCACAAGTAAATCAAAGCTCCTAGGTGAACTAGAAACTAGACTAGAGACATTCAGTTACTTTAACAACCCACCATGAAGATCTTAAGTACCATTACTCTACCTTCATTACTCTAGGATCCCACACAAATTGCACTAAACCTTAACATTCTTCCAAGCTTAAAAACTCCAAAGCTAAGTATCTATAATTTTATCAAGTTTAGTAGTTAGTTTAAATTGTTTCATTACTTGTATTAGTGTTTCATTCCTTGTCTACAACTCCAAACATTTTACCCCTCACCAAATCATCCATAGACCATTCATAATCACCTAACCATCCAACTCCTAAGTTTGACACTTCTGAGAAATCACTTTTCTCTCATGACCAACACTCAACACAAACAATCCTTACAAGCCTTATTGCAACCAACCCAATATCCATTTTTGTCCAAACCAAGACTTACAAGAACTGGCACTGGTCATCTTTAATTGACATCAATCATACCTATACTAGTGATGGCTACCTTAATTAGAATTAGTTGTATAGTAACTGACACCAGTCACTATGTGTTTTATTTTTCTCAAAACAAGTAAATTTAACCTAACAACCCTTATCCAAATTTTAATTTTTTAGTTTTTATTGCATCAAAGAGGTTTAAGTTATTTTTTGAATTAGATTTGAACATTTTAGCACTATTTTTTATCAGGAACTACTATTTTATTAAAATCACTTTATTTCTCTGCAAAATAATGTCTTGCATTATTTAGTACTTTATTTCATTTCATACAAACACCTATTTCTATTTATCATAACTTAATTGTCTTACACAGTGGATTGACAGCCTCTAAGGATATCTAGTGCTTCTTAGATCTATCTCACACTAGGTAATCCACCCATCTATATTACTAATCCACCCTTTTCTAGTTAATTTCTTATCTACAAGTCATCCTCTCAAGCTGAAGATGAGTATCTACAATTGACTAGATTATAGAGTGCACTACATCCAAGTTCTTATTACCTCACCCTTCTTTAATTTTTACTCTCTTCTGAAAAAGAAAATAAACATGAGAAAAATAATGAAATACTAAAACTAGAAATGATCTATAAAAGGGAGTTGAAAACAAGATATGAAGGTGTGTAAAAACATGAAACATTGGTGAGAAAAAGGAAAAAAGATCATGAATAAGTAATGAAGTCCCTTAAAAACTATGAGCCATGGGCTCCACCAACTACATGGGTAGATAACAAAACTTGACTATGTAAAAATAGAGTTTAGAGTTTGATGTCTATCAAAATAAGTCACCAACTCCAAAAAATCCAATACATATACTAGAATCTAAAAAATAATTAGACAATATTAAAATCTAACTGCTACTTGAAAAGTTCTTAGGCTTTACTTGCTACATGATAAGTTCTTGGACTCATCCACCTATCAAAGTAACTATAAAATTTTGATGGGGTAAACCATTTAGGACCAATGAAAGATTTAAAAATAAGATGATTTGGTAGAGAATAAAATAACAAGGCAACTGGTATCAAGACACATAGCCCAACAAATAAATAAAAAGTTAAAAAATGAGTGTAAAATAAGGTAACTCAACATCTATGTTGTTGGGACATTCCTATAACCCAAACTCATGAAAGATTGCCCTAATAGGATGGGCATACCATCAACAACTTACAATCCTCCCCCATCAAAAATTAGTTTTAAAATCTCAAAATATTGAGCCAAAAACACAAACAAACATCATAGCCTAATGGATGATATGATCCTAAAACAAATCCACCATAGGATAATTTTCTTGGATAGCTTGTCACTATGGTGACCCTCTCTAGGGTTCGATACTCTTATGTCTGCCTTCTTTTTTTCAATCAATATTTTTTATCTTATTAATATTATATAGTTATATAATAATATATTATATTATAATTATAATATAATATATTATAATATTATATTAAATTACATAATATTTTTTTGCTAGGTAAATGAGGGTTAATGGGTCCCTAACACTTTATTGATAAAACTAATATTACATAATTCCAAGTACAACCAACACTAGGATTAAGAGAATCTCAACTAAACCATGACCATAATAAAACCCACAAGAGATAAAAACTAATAACCAAACAAACTAACCAAAGAACCAACAAAATTACAACACCCCACCTATACCAAACAATCAAGGGCCATACCAAACCTTACCATTGAGAGATGCCCCAAGGGCCCATCATAGTGGTGAGTCCTCATGGATATGATCACTATCAATTTACCCCAAAGATGAGGTGCCACTCCCTCCCTCACTACTCATCCCCTACTCCAAAATATTTTCAAACCATCTACTCATCTCAGCATTCCCTACCATTACCACCTCATCCATCCTCTCAGTCCTACCATCATGAACACATACCTTCCTTGAGCCCTTCAATAGCCCATGCACCCACTAATCCCCAAGGAATGATACATAGAATATAAGTGGGCCCTCATATGATTATAAACCACTTGACAATACATGACTAACCCACCACCATTATCTCATGCACCAACCACATCGACTTGTGGAGGGAACATGGGCACAATAATCCCATACAATGCACTAGCCAGAAACACAAAAAGGGACTTATAGTCTTGAACATCCAATGTCATTAAAAACCTCCCAAGAGCTGAAGGATGTTGAAGTAGATTTTGAAGCTACTTAGTCAAGGTCAACACTATCATGAACCTTTTCTCTAGCTCATAAAATGTGGATATGGGTAACAACCCTAAACATTGCCTATAATAGAAAAACAAATAAATTATGGATTTCCCCTAAAATTCTACCACTATTCTCTCCAACCTCACATAAAACTTCTATTGCACTAGCTTGAATACCATCCCCTTATTTAAATTCCATCTTCTAACATAAACAAGAGATTCCTGACAAATACAGAGGCCAACTCAAAATTCACTTTCATCCTATTTAGAGTCTCTATATAAACCATTCCAATCATCTCCTACATCACCTTTAGCACTACCCTCGACTAGATAATAAAGACCTTTAACCAAGAATTTAAGACACTTTCATAAAATGCCATTTTGTGCTTTATGGCCTTCAAACATCACAAAATTGTGTTTAATGCTAGCTACAACATTACATCCATCTCCAAATAGTCACCTCACTTGATCACTAACCTACCATGCTCATGACATCATATACCTCACCACGAGCTAACAATAATCATTTCCATATCATGTAAATGAACTTACCTAGGGGATAAATATGACCCTCTAACATGTGAGTCAAGCCATTGAAATCAAAGTTTCGAAGACTTAAAATCAACTAAATTCCACTCTCATAAAACAAAATAAGTTGGAGAAAAACCCTCAATACTCAACAAATATCAGCCTATCCCCCCATACTACCAATAAGCCACACATCCCAAATATTATCCATAACCAACTCATCCAACTAGGATATACCCCTATTAGTCAAGAATTTTGTATTTCAATTAGCTTATGTGACACATGCTTATTGTAAAAAAGTACACTAGGTTGGATTTGTGTTTGGTCAGGTGCTTAGCTATCAAACCAAGTTGGTCCTAGACTTGGTGGAGCCAATCATGAGCATATCAAGGTCTAATGCACAACATTTAATCATGCTAAGGTGGTGGAATTAGTTTCACATAAGTCATAATCCTTGTGAGCTCACTTCAAACACAACAACAAAGGGATCAGGCTCATGTTGGGCTAGTTTCAACATGATGCAACTTGGGGTTCAAAGGACTTAGTCATTGGCTAAAGGGGTTCAGGTAACATATTGGTACTAGGATATTTAGGGGAAACTCATTAGGCCTAAGCCTTCTCAAGGACATAGGTCCTAAGGTGCAATTCTATAACTAGCTAGGTGGGGCTCTTATCAATTCAAGCTAGGATAAGGGTAGTATAGGGTCATTCAAGTACTTAGGTAAATCATAGGGATGGCTTAGGTTCAATTACTCATCCTCAAGGTAATGCATTAGGCACAGGTCTTAGACCCTTGGTGCATTCTAATTTGAACACTTAGTCACTTTATAGGTGAGATGAGGTCACTATATGGCATAAGGATGCCATTAGCGACCAAGGATGAACCTCCATCTCATAATACATTAAAGTAAATAGCTACCATATTATTCCATTAAAGCTCACTTATAAACATAAATTTGCACAAAATAAAGTAAGAGCCATCATATCATTTATTCAACCACATTCTTCATTACTTCATAATTCATTATATAGAGTTTGAGTATAAAATAGATTCTATGTCATTTCCTAACATTAATTAGGCCCAACAATTCCTAGGTGATCTTGGGCTATACACTCAAATGTCTAAACTATCATATGCAAAATAAGAAATACTAATTGTTCACTCTCTATTTTTTGGAGCTTCACTATATTGGTCACCTCCTTTGATCTTGAAATGTGAGTCTTCTTTTATAGGAGGTTGTGAGTCTCCTACCAGGTCATATGGGCATATGCTAAGTGATGAGCTATCACGAGTTTGTTAGATATACTACACTACCCAAGTTGGATGAGCACATGCCATATGTTGAGCTATCACTTGGGGTTCACTTTCTCACCTACCCCACTCTCTAACATCCATGATTCTTGATCCACCATATACAAGTCTTGGTAGGGATGACCCCTAAAATTTGGCACCACGTAATTGCCTACCAGTTGGCATAAGATCCATGGGAGTGATACCAACTGGCACTAAAAAGTAAAAAAAGGAGAAACCACTCCAAGGATTGCCTTATACTAAGATCAAAAAAGTTAACAAGTCCTCTTAAAGGTACAAAATGGTGCCCAACATTACCCCATACAAAATTTCTAGTCCACCTTGGACTAGGATTTTAGCACCTTTGGTACGTAGAATTCAGACACACCCTGCTCTAGATTTGCCTTGAAGTTATCAAATCCTTGAATGGTGCCTTTGATTTATTTGATGGTGTCATCCACTTCAGTTGAGGCAACCTTAAGATAAAGAATTCCCATGCTTTTTAATTCCTTTCTGAAGGCCTCAAGCCTTTCCTTCACTTATTTTACTCCACCATCCAAAATCTCCCCCTACTCACTGGCCTTAGTTTGGAAGGTGTAGAAGACTTCTTCCAAGTCTTGCTCTTGAGTCTTCAATTGAGCATTAAGGGAGTTGACCTTGGCCAATACTTGCACATGCTCAGTCTTGGTTACCATGAAGGAGTTTTGGAATAAATCATCATTTTCCTCCTTTCCCTTCTTGAGGTGTGTATCAATGACTACTACCTAGTTGGTGAAGTTTCCAAATATTGCATCAACTTCCTTGATTCCCTCTTCAATTTTAGTGAAGAGGTATTTGACCACATCTATATTTTTATTCAACTCCTTCCTTATGGCCTCATAGGGGTCATCTTGGTCCTTAAACACTAGCCTCATCCTTGGTATCATTTACTCTATGAGCATGTAGATGTAATTAACTTCCTTCATTCCAGAGGTATCCATACCATATAAGATGGATGGCTCCACCTATTCCATGTACTCTATTAGCTATTTGAGCTTGTTCTTTCTTACCTCAAGTTTTTTTTATCTTTTTATATTTCCTCTAGCTACTGGTATAAACATCATTGATAATTTTTTTTGTGCCACTAAGGATGCCATCTTGAATAGTGCATTTATAGAGTGTATAGGGTTCATATCATAAGGATTGAGAAGGTGGTAATCATGCCCTTCCTCAAGATTCTTGGTGTGTCAAATTGCCTTGGTTAGAACCTTGAATTCGAGCTCATTCATGTAGAAATCCAATACCCAAGAAACTTGGTGGTGCATTAGGGTCATAACAGTCATTGGAAGTATACACTCCATCATGTAGAAGTTGTCATCTTCCTTAAACCCCTGTTATGCCCTTTCCCTATTTTTGGGCTCATATTCTTCATCTTTACCCATCTCTTCCTCTTTTCTAGTGATGGTGCCTGAAATAGTGACTTCATCCTTTTCCATTTCTTCTTATTCTTCTCCTTCTTCTCTCTTCTCATCTTCTCCTTATTTATCATATTCCCCTTCTCTTTCTCATTTTCTCTCTCTGGCACTAGGCCCAATATCATATTGCTGTTGTAAGGGTTCTTCTATGGACTTATCCCCTTCATCTATTTCATCCTGTTGTGGCCATATTTCCTCCATTTACTTCTTCAAGGCACCAATATCACCTTATTTATATTCAATAACCCCTTTATATCTATGGCATGCCTATTGTGTAACTTCCTCTACTATCCTAGTAGAGGTGTTAGGCACCATCTCTAGTAATTTCTCTTTCTTGGGTTTCATGCTAGTGGGACCCTTATTCTTTTCCCTTTCCTCTAATATGCACACCCTTTACTCCCATTTCACTTTCTCTTCTCTCTCCCTCTTCTTAGCCTTCTCTACTTCATTCTTTCTTTCTACCTCTTCTTTCTTGGCCTTTTTTTTAACCTTCCTCTTTGTGGCTTGTGTGACATATTTATTTTCTCTTTCTCTTATCTCTTTGGCCTCTAGCCAGTCAATATCAACCTGGAAGATGCCTTGCTTTCATCTTCTCACTCTTATAGTACAATATTAGTGCCACATCAATATGGCCTTGATCTAGTCCCATGTCCTTCCATCAGCACTGTAATTCTTCCTTCATTTGTGCACTTGAAGGTGTTACCTCCTTGGGTTCCTTTTCTATCTCTTTTTCCTTCCTTTCTTCTACCATTGACTTATATGCCTTATGTTCTTCATCCTTTCTCCATTCCCTACCTATACCATTTTTATGACCTCCTTTAGGATTCCAACCTTGGTCATTTCCTCCTTTTATTCCTCTAGCTCCTCTGCCCTTCTTATCTCAGCTTCAAAGAACTTGAGTATCTTTTATTTGCACCTTCATTTTTCCAACTCAATCAGGGGTGATAGGGAAGGGGTCTATTCTAGACTTGATGAGGACTCATCATTCTCAAGTACAATGTAATTACTCCTCCCACTCTCTTTTTCTTCCAACTCTTCCTCCTCCTCTTCCTCAGATATAATAAGTTTGGGCACTGAAGAGGGAACTTTCCCCTTATTTTTATCTTTTACACTAGGGGAGGATTTGTGCATGAATCTCATGCACTTCTTAGATGATTCTAAAGTAGATTATTCCCCTTCTAAATTAATATTTATCTTTATCCACTACTTAATTTATTCTAAGGTCTCCCTTTTCTTTTTCTTTGAAGACTTTTTCCTCTCAAGGGGTGTTGGGATTCCTTCATCCCTAATCTAGATTGGGGGGTATCTTCTCCACTTGGTGCCAGATTTGTTATTGAAATCCTTCTTTCTTGGATTCATCACATAGTAGATTTTATGGATGAATCTAAGGATGGTGACCTCTTAGACTGGATCAATGTCTATATGATTTAAGGCATCTTCTTCATCTTCTATTATACTCCCATCTACGTGGGGAAACCTATACTTTATTTTTTAACTTTTTGCATCCAATTCCTTTACTATAATGTCCATCTTCTATGTGTTTGGGATCTGGTGTAGCACATCCATGAAGTATTCTATCAAGAAGGAAAAATGGAGCTTTAACCATCTTGATGTGTTCCTATCTTTAAGCACCAAGTGCATGATGTAATAGTACTACATCACAACAAAAGTTGCCATCTTAAACATGCTCTTGGGAAGCCCCTAAGGAATGCACCACTCCAATCTAAAGGCCTTAATGTACTTCTCACACCAATGCATTACATTCATCTTGTACTTGGGACTGAAGGTGGTAGGGTAGGTGTAGTCCTTATACTTGTATATGGGAGATTCATGGTGTTTTGGGAACACCTATAGATTGCCTTCACTCCCATCTAGGATCCTAATCTCCTCCATTATGATCAATATGAGGATGGAACCCAACCTAAATATCTCTTTGGCATTATGTCATTTCAATGTATTCTTGATCAATTCTTCTATAATGAGTTGGGGGATATTAAATTATATTCCCTATGCAATATGATATTAGATATAGAGGTATACTTTGGACACATCTATCCACTAGTCACTAGGACATAATTTATAACTCATGAGGTGTGTCACTACCCTCATACTTGGGTTCTCACACTTGTTAATTGAGAATGTATATCCCCCTTGAAATAGTTTAGGAGATTTATAATGCACTCCACTTCTTCATCATCATTTATTAACTGATAGATGTCTCTACTAGTGTCTGGGAGCCTGATTATCCATTTTATCTACATAGAGATCCTTATGCACTAGCTTATGAAGTATACATGGTACTCATGGATGTGCAAGAGAAGGAATTGGATGAGCTCTTTGGGTTTTCTAAAGCAAGGCAACTCATAAATCTAAGTTATGTTAGATACTTTTAACTTATCTTGAATTGAGACATCAAATAGGGCATCACCTTCTGACATCTTACACTCTATATCCACCATCTAGTCTTACACCAAGTCTTGGAAGTGACTTGATGTCTGATGGTTGTATTCCTTCAATTAGCATATGTGTGAAAAGGATCACCATGGTTCTCTTACTAATACCTTTGGTGGAAGTTAAATGTGTTGGTAGGACATTTTTGTTAGTGCCTCAGTATCCACCATTATGATGCTAACTACCTCAACTATCTACAACTTTATCTTGGTGGTAGACACTTTCTTAATACTTTTTACCCACTTGGGTTCTAGCTATGTCAGTGTCGAGCTTTTTGCCTTCCTCTTCTTTACCATTCAGAATCTACATATATTAAACATCATGAGGTATGGCCATCAAATCCTTGAATGATGATCAGTGCTTTAATGGTTGTAGGGATTGTGACTATTTTCTCATATTCAAGCCTCACTAGCCATTATTGGTGGCTTGGTTCATAGCTTCTAGGTTCAACTCGGTTCTCTACATGAACATATTTCTTTAATCCTTCACACCAATATTTGCTATGAATGCACTCTCTCTCTCTCTATGCTTCTATTCACTCTAAGGTACCTATATTACTCAAATGCTCATCGTGATATGGTTCTTCTTGCTTTGGCTCTTTAGTTTCTCAGTACGTTTTCACTAAGTCTTTGAGTTAGTGTAAACTTGGTAATCTAAGTAAGTTTATCATTTACCCTTTTATACCCTTCACTTGCCAAAACCATTATTAATACAAGTTTAATGGTGTAGGTATCTTGATTTCTTGGAAAATGCAAGTATCCATGAAATCATTGAAAATATCTTGTCTTATACACATTAATTATGTATCTTTGTGCTACCACCACCACCTCATTAAATTCTTCTAACAATTTTTTTGATGAAGTGACATGTGGTTCAAATGGTCACTTCCCACTCATTTCGAGGTGAATGCCAACTATCTTAGACAACTTCCTTTGGCACATGTATCCTTCAACATAGCCTTTGCCTTCCTTATGGAAACTTGGGTACAACACCTCACATGCACATGATTCAGCCTCCTTAGTTCCACTATCTTCTAGATGTACTTATATTTCAAGCATGCTTATCTATCTTGGTCAATTTCTTACACATCATCTTGCCTTGCCCTATCCCACCCCATACAAATCCCTTACACTATCCTTCCAACACTTTATTTCTCTCTTGATGCTCTTTCACACTTTTAGAATGTGCATCTTCACTATTTACCTTGCACTCAATTAAGTTCAACATATTAACTTCCTTCCTTGTAATCAACTATGTTGAGAATATTCATTTGCCTCATAGGTCTCTAGAACTAGATCAATTGATGCACCTACTAGTAATTTTGGTATAAATTAGCACTAGAGTGGTTCATTCTTTGGCCTTAACATGCCCTGCACTATTTGTGTTACACACATATATTTTTTCCTATTTCTACTTATGCTTGGCAATCTTCATGCACCCATGACTTATATGTCTAGCCCCATGCACTTATGGACATAAGTGCTCAACTCACATGATTGAAATTATGTAAAGTGTTACCACAAAAGTTCTTGAAACCACCACTTGTTGCTTACTACCTTTATACACTACACATGAAACAAACAAATTAATTAAAAGAAAGGTTTGGCTTTTGTTAAATAGTATCTTGGTCAACTTACTCCCAACTAACTAGTGACCAAGAAGTTAATGTTTTTATGGTGTGAACGTCATCCTACTATCTATATGGCTTTAATCAACTGCCATTGAAATTCCCAAAGAGCATTTTGTTGGATAACATGTGCAACTTTCATGCACTTATTTCTAAAATGTGGTGGATGATGTAGGGGCCCATCCACCATATTTTTAATTTTCCTAGGTGCTTGAAGTACTTGGAATCATATATCAGCACCAATTCTCCTTCAATAAATTCTTTGTGTTTGATATGCTTGTCATACTAGCACTTATGACATGCCTTTTTAATCTGATGATTCCACCTATCTTAAGTGTGCTTCTCATCTAAGTGTTCCTAGTCTTCCAACCTTGCATTTAAATATTCTTGGTTGTCTAAATGACCAATCCATGCAATATATAAGGAGGGTACCATGAATTCCATGGGCAAAACTACTTCAGTGTCAAAAACCAATTGAAATGGTATAGCCTTGTTCAAGTGATTGTAAGTCATGCAGTAAATCCATAGTATTATTGAAACATGATCATCCCAATCCTTATGACATAAATCACATAGCTTTTTTAGTCACGTTCCTAGAATATTGTTAAATACTTTAGCTATGATATTAGATTGGGGATGATAGGGGGGTGGTTTTTTGGTATGCCACCATGTATTTGATAAAAAAATATGCATACCATTTCATTGATGAAATAACTGCACTGATCACTAGTTAGACTCAATGGGCACCCATACCATTTGATGATGTTCTCCCATATAAAGTGCATTTCTATCATGGTTTTATATTCTTTGGGTAGCATGGCTTCAGCCCACTTGGTGAAATAGTTAGTGACTACTAAAATTTATCTTGCACCTATACGTTATGTTTTGGGAGTAATTAGCCCAACAAAGTTAATGGCCCATTTTTTGAACGGTACTTGGGCAAGAATGGGGATGAAATACATCTAATCCTAGTGGTTGAGCTTTCCAATATGATGGAATACATCACATGCCTTAGTATACTCCTTTGCATCTTGAAACTGTAGACATCTAATTCCTAACACCTTTTATGTTAAAATTGTCAATCTTACTTAAATTACACTCAAATGCACATTTTAGGTCAAAATCCATAAAATGCCCTAAATGGTTCAAACTTGTCACTTATAAGTGCTAGTTTGGGTCAAAGTATCCCTAAATAGGGCAATGAATTTTATGGGCCAACTAACTTTGATCAGATCATTTTGAGTCAAAATGACAATTTTGCCATTTAGTGCTCTGGATCACTCTTTTCTTCTAATTCATTAGTACAAATCATGTACCTTTGTTATTTGGTTTTGGAAACATCCTAAATGGGGATATGTTTTAATGCATCTAATATCACATTCAAGTTCCTCTCTAGTCAAATTACAACTCAATAATATGACTTTTTGACCATTTTGATTAATTAAGGGCTAATTTTTAAATAATTGTAAAATGTTGATTAACCTTGTCTAAGGCTAATTAATCCAAATCAAGAGCTTAAGTGGATTTTCCATGAGAGTTGTTGAGTATTTATTTTTGAAAATTGATTCCTATTAACTACATCATCAGGTGACATCATTCCTTGGGAAGACATCCCTAGGACATAAATGCCACAAATATCAGGATTATGGGTCACCCATGCCTAGTTAATGCCTCCCATACCTCTTCAATGCCCCTTTTTCCAAGGTCATGATGAAAATAATTATTGATTTAATTCCAATATTAGGATTATCCATGGCCACACATCTCAATCTTGAGATGGACAGTCATGGTTGATCCTGACCAATCTAGTAAATCCTTAAATAGAGAGGCCATGGACATGAATTTTAATCTTGAGTTATGAAAAGTTATTATGCAGAATTGTCTCCACAATCCTTTGAAATAGACCATTTTTTTTGTTTAGAAGCTTCATTGATAGGCTAGTTTAGTGATTTGGAATTATGAGCCTAGGTTTTATGGAGTATTCTTAAAGCATTGGAGGAGCTTACCACCATTTTTTACAAAGACAAGGAGGCTTGATCAAGGGAGAACATGCTTTTAAGCCACATGGGTATGGTGAATCCATTTGGGAAGGTAATAGGGTATTTCTTTCTTTCATTTGTTTCTTTCTATCCTTTATAAATCCTATAGGAATAGATAGGCTTACTTAGTTTAGTTCTTTATGCATTTTTTATGATTTCTTGACTAATGCTTAACTAACTTGCTTTGTAATCCTCTCTACATCTTGTTATGCCCAATGGGACTAGACGCATCTCACACCTAAAGGAGATAATTTTTCAACCTTAAATATTCATTTGAGATTTTAAAACTCTTTCAAATTGATTTTATAATTTTATTTTGCCATTTTTGTTTTCCATGGATTTACACAATAACTAATGTCAGTAAATGAAACTGACATCAGTTGCATAACTTATCTGACATCGATTATCAAAATTGACATTAGTTAGGTGCCTATTGGGATGACTGACATTAGTTAGCCAAATTTCACTATCATCAGCTATATATAACCAATGTTAGTCACTGTGTTTTTATAAAAACATAGACCCAAGAGCTACTTTTCGAAAGTTCATTGTTTCAAGATAAAAAGAGATTCAAAGATAAAGGACATGCTAATGATTTTGCTACAGGACCAAGCTTAAAATTTACTCAAAACATGTTTAGATCACTTTTTTTCATGCTTAAAATCAATTAGGAACACTATTTTGGGTGCTTAAAGTAATATTTAGGTACTTAAGTAAGTTTCTAGTATTAGTTTTAAAGTTATAACTAAGACCAAGGGGTCAAATGAACACCACCAAATCTTTCAATTTCGGTTTAAAATTGAACACACTTGTGAATTTATATTTTCAATAGTTGTTTAATTATATTTTATTTGGAAAAAAGAGGAATGTTGTGTGTATGCTCTTCTATTTATCCCCTTTAGGGAACCCTTGGAATAAAAATCACCATTCCTATTGCAATCTAGCCTAGTCTAAGGCTTAGAAAGAATGTCATTTAGACCACTCCCCAAAAACTCATCAAAGATTGGGTGACCTTGAAAATGACCCTAAAGTCTTTCTTTTAGTCTTTTATTTTCATTTCATCTGGGCTTGTGAGGGGGACGTCATTACCTCCTATAATTTATTTAGGGAAGCTTTGAACTAGGGTTTCACCTCCTGGCATTGACTTCATTTGGCTCCTTTGGAGTTGCACATGAGATGTATTTACATTTGGACATCACACTACACTAAGAAAATAATAGGATGTAGTGGTTGTAAAAAGGACAAGACATTTTTACAATAAGCCAATGCCATGGTCACCTAATTTACATGCTTGTCTTTTGCATCATTTGATGTAAAAGTCATTATGTAATTGATTCCCCTAGAATGATCGAAAACCAATTAGTTTTAGTCAACCCCATTTTGGCATACCCTTGCTAGGATTTGGATGATTATACTTAGTGTATTTTGGTCATTATTTTCTTAGTATGCTTTGAGAATAAAAATTGTTTATTTATGTATAAGCCATGTCAAAATCATGTATTTAAGTTGAGAAGGGTAGAATTATGCTACCCAAATCATGTCAAAACACTTTTCTGCCTTTGAGTCTTTTCAAACATAACCATTGACCACATCATTAGAGCATGCTTATGCTATTAGGATGCTCAATTTGTTTCAAAAACTTGTTTACCATTTGTTTCAAACCATTTGTGTATACCATTTGGACCTTGTTTATATGTCATTATGTTGTCTGCTCTTGTCTAGTTTGTTTGGTCCAATCCTGGTCTTCAACATTGCATTTTTAATTAACCTTGTCAAGTTTGGATCCAAAAATTGATTTATTTTTGTTTAGGCCTCAATTCATGGGGTTGGTACACAAATATTTTTCTTTTGGGTTTCATAGCTTCAGTTAAATGATTACCCATTTTTGAACACTATTGATTGTTTGTTTGTTCGAGTGCCTATCCTCATCATTTTTTTTGTGTGACTTTGTTTGGGAAAACACAACCTTTCTTCAAAAACCTTTGATGTTAGGTTGTTTTATGCCAAATCTCAGCACAAACTAATTTTGAGATGTAGTTTCACCCTTTCAACCAAGGTTGAACCTTTTATCTTTTAAACATCACTTTTTAAAGTTTGTAGAACTTTAAGTCTTTCTATTTTTGGAGCTTTCTTCATTAAATGTATATATGTATAGCTACACTTATGGTGAAGTCATGGATAATCCAACTTATGATATAATGGCCACACAAAATGACTTTTATAACTTTATTCAAGACCCCTATGGTGACAATATGGTTTGTGAGATAGATTTCTATCCACATCATAAAAATAAGTCATGGGAACATAGTCAAGATCCAACTTATGATCCAATTAATGATCAAAATGATTGGGTTTATCAAGAATACTTGGATACTTTTGCTTATGTAAGTAATAAAACTCCACAATGTACCAAAATCACCATTTTAAGACCTCCTCTTTTGGTTGACATGAGCAACCAAACTAAGAAGCATCTAGTTGTTACCATTTTAGGACCTCCTCCTTTGGTTTGCATGAACAACCAAACTAAGAAGCATCCAGTTGTTACCATTTTTGGCCCATCATCAGTTTTTGATGAACCTATTGTTGAAGAACCTCCATTTGATGAGCCAATTGTTTTTTATCCCTTCTTTAATAGTCTAATATTTGGAGAATCCATTATTGAACCACAAACCATAGTTCCCACTAAACTAAATGTTCTCTACTTTATAAATTCTATGTCAATCTTTGAGCCTAAATAAGAAACATTACCTCTTCAAAATACATCTTATGAGGATCAAAATGTGTTTAAAATTGATCTTTTGTAAATAATTATGAATCAAAACCAACATGTTATTGTTGAAACACCCATTTATGACAAGATAAACTATGATAAGTTACCTACTCATATGTTATCTATTTTTAAAGAGCCTCATCTCTTTGACAATCCAATCTTAGTAGAGTTATCTCTTAATCTTTTCCCACTTGTTGAGGATTCTCACTTTGACAAACATGATTTTTTTGAGACATCCCTTGAGCATTTACCTCTTTTTGAGGGGCTTCACTTAGATGAGTTAGTCTATGTTGAACCCTTCCAAGATGAATCAATTTTTATTGAGCCCATTATGCCATCACAGGCCATTACTTGTCAAAAATTTAGAATTCAATAGAACATTATCAAAATAACCATATCAGATGAAGAATCAATATTAGATTCAAGTTCCATTTTTTAACTGACATTGGATTTAGCATTATAAATAGACTCAACATCAGTTGTGACATTAGATTTAGAGTCCCTTGATTTAGAATTAGAGTCAAAAATAGATTATAGTATTAGTTATAACAACATTAGTTATAATTTCTTATAGATAAATTTGAATATATTTTTAATCCTCTCTACATCTTGGAAAAATGTCTCACTATGCCTTCTCAAATAGGGTCAAAATGTAGACATCAAATTCCTAACATATTTTGTGTTAAAATTGTCAATCTTACTCGAATTGTACTCAAATACACATTTTAGGTAAAAATCCATAAAATGCCCTAATTGGTTCAAAATTGTCACCTAAAAGTGATAGTTTAGGTCAAAGTATCCCTAAATAGGGCAATGTATTTTATGGGCTAGCTAACTTTGATCAGATCATTTTGAGTCAAAATGACAATTTTGCCATTTAGTGCTTTGGATCACTCTTTTCTTCTAATTCATTAGTGCACATCATGTACCTTTGTTATTTGGTGTTGACAACATCCTAAATGGAAATATGGTTCTAATGCATCTAACATCACCTTCCAATTCCTCTCCAGTGAAATTACAACTTAGTAATATGACTTTTTGACCATTTTGATTAATTAAGGGCTAATTTTCAAATAATTACAAAATATCAATTAACCTTGTTTAAGGCTAATTAATCCAAATCAAGAGCTTAAGTGGATTTTCCATGAGAGTTGTTGAATATTTATTTTTGAAAATTTATTCCTATTAACTACATCATCAAGTGACATCATTCCTTGGGAAGACATCCCTAGGCCATAAATGCCACAAATATCAAGATTATGTGTCACCCATGCCTAGTTAATGCCTCCCATTCCTCTTCAATGCCCCTTCTTCCAAGGTTATGATGAAGATAGTTATGGATTTAATTCCAAATATTAGGATTATCCATGGCCACACATCTCAATCTTGAGATGGATGGTCATGGTTGATCCTGACCAATCTCAAAAATCTATAAATAGAGAGGCCATGTACATGAATTTTAAGCTTGAGTTATGCAAAGTTATTTTGTAGAATTGTCTCCACAATCCTTTGCAATAGACCTTTTATTTTTTTTCAAGATTCAATGATAGGCTAATTTAGTGATTTGGAATCATGAGCCTAGGTTTTATGGAGTATTCTTCAAGAATTAGAGGAGCTTACCACCATTTTTGACAAAGAAAAGGATGCTTGATCAAGGGATATTATGCTTTTGAGCCTCATGGGTATGGTGAATCCATTTGGGAAGGTAATATGGTTTTGTTTCTTTCATTTATTTCTTTCTATCCTTTTTAATTCCCGTAGGAATAGATAGGTTTAGTTAGTTTAGTTATTTATGCATTTTTCATGATTTCTTGACTAATGCTTGAATAACTTGCTTTGTAATCCTCTCTATATGAACAAGCTTGGTCATCACAAGCCTAACTGCAATACCTTTCATGCCATTGCATCTCTAGTGCAATGGCCTCTTATGATCCCTTCATATACTTATTACAGAATATAATCTCATTCACATTCTAAAATGCAATGGTGTAGGAATTCATCCCTACTCAGTTTTTGCAACTCCCTACAATGAGATGGAAGGGGGAAGTGTAGAGTGTAATTTGTTTATTCTCCTTAGTCAATAAAGTCTAAGGAATAAACCCAAATGTTAATAAATTAGAAATATCCACAAAATTTTCAAGGATCTGATAGACTCAATATAGTTGTACATCTAGCATGTCATCCTCAATTGACATCATGGCATCACCAGAGTTGATGTGAGACAAAAGATCTGACCCTAAGCTCTACTTCCCATGTTTAACTATAATAGAGAACTAGAAATTATTAAAGAGAAAAATCCATCTAAATATGCACCCATGTAAAATAGGCTTGGTTATGTGGTACTTAAGTGCCTCATGATCTATGAAAAATATGAATGGGGTTGTCAATAGGTATAGCCTAAACTTTTATAAGGCATAGACCATTGCCATCACCTCATGCTTGGTGGTGGTGTAATGTTTCTCTGCCTATGTCAATTTGCTATTTAAAAAGGAGATGGGGTGGTCCATCTTGAATTCACTTGGTTATGTTAATATGGTTCTAATGGTAGATCTTAAAGCATTGACATAGTCATGGAAAGGAGTAGTCTAGTCTAGAAATTATAGAATTGGTGCACTAGCCAACTTCAGCTTTAGTGTTTCAAAGGCCTCTTCTTACACCTCACCTTAGTAGAATGGGTCATCCTTACATAAAATCTCCTCTAGAGGTGCTATGATCTTGGCATAACTCTAAATAAACTTCTTTTAGTAGTTATAATGACCTAAAATGGCAAGAATGTCCTTCTACATTGAGGGAGTTTAGAGCTAGATAATGATTACTATCTTAACTAGATCAACAAGCAAGTTGTCCTTACAGATAATGTGCCCAAGTAATATTTGAAATGGAGTTGAAAAGATGCACTTTTTTAGATTCAAAGAGATCTATAGCTTCTTATACCACTGAAACATGAGGTGTAGATTGTCATAGGCATATATTATAAGACCATACATAGTCTAGTCATTAAGATACACTTGGAGGAACTTATGGATAAAGTCCTTAAAAGTAGTGATGATTACCATAGATAATATGGTTGGTACATAATTGAGTCTAAATGGCATCACATTGTTAGTGAAACAACCCCATTTAGTCACAAAGTTTATTTTGGTCTTATCTTCCTCTTTGATCTACACCTGATGGTAAGCCAAAAATCCATCAATGAAAGTGTGAATTTTTTTGCCTATGACTCCATCCAAGACCTTCTTGGTGAATAACATTGGGAATGCATCATTGATGTAAGTGGTGTTCAACATCATATAGTTGACATATATCCATATACACCCATCCTTTTTGATGTTGATGACCATTGAGCTCACCCATTTAGATTCTTATACTGGGTAGATGACACTGACCACTAGTATTTCATCAATATCCATTTTTACCTTTGTAGAAAGATTGGGATTCATCTGATATGGGTGCTTCTTTATTAACCTTGCACCATCCACCAACTTGATGCTCATTTTTCCAAGGGAATGGTGGGTGCCCTTCATGTCCTTGTAATTACATGGGAACAAGTCTTAATATTCCATTAGGAGGTCTATAATTTATGTTAGCTCTGAATCAGACTAGTAAGCACCTATAGTGGTGATATTTAGCTTGCCTTCTATGTTGATGTCTAATTTAATGGTCTTGAGTGGCACATGGTAAGGTTCACTTCTGTCATAATGGGATCTCTCGACTTGCCTTGCCCCTCTACTATTATAATTTGAAGATGCATTAGATCTTCATCATTTAGGGTGTTATCATCCATAATGTGCATAAGTTTTTATCTATCTGTTAGAGCTTTCCAATTGTGCTCTTTCTAAGTCTCATCATCTTCTTTGCTAGAGTAATTATTGAGCATTATCTCTTCAAAGAATGTTGGGAGTGCTAGTTCTTTCTCCCCAAACATTTCCTTAAAGTGATCTTCTAAGATTGTAGTGTCCTCAAACACTTCCCTATAGATGACTTAAAATGGATATAATAGCTCTAAATTATATGAGGAAAAGGGTAAGTTGTGCATAAACCTCTCCTTGAGCATATCCTAGTTTTCTATCTCATAACACATCTCATTTACAATGTACCAAGCTCATACCCATGTTTTTAAGATATTATAAAAGGCCTAAACCCATAGAACTTTTGGCATGTTCTTGTCATAGACAATCCAAGTTTCTTCACACAATGTTACATGGGTAATTAGGTCTAAACCACTTGAGTAGGTGGGTATGTCTAAGTATTCATTACTTTTTACAAACCTAGTTCATATGTCTACCCTTACATCTTATCAGGTTGGCAAGTTAGGTCTATTCCCTACCCACCAGTGAGTAGCAGTACACTTCAAGGTATGTACTAGTGCACCCATCAGATCTACCTCCTTGGGGATGCAATATTTAATGTCATGGATATATGTTTATATGGGTTAGCTCCCTTCATATTTTAGGATTACTACAAGCTTCTCTTTACTTAGTTGAAACACCCTTTTCTCCACCTTTTGGGTGTGGGAAACCCATTTATCCTTGAGGAACTCAATTCTAACCATCCCTATCCTAGCTGGCCTTGGTTTTGATATGTGCACTATATGGCACCTATGGCCAGTGACCTCATAGGCCTCTTTGACCCATCACTCATAGGCTACATCAATTGTATCAGAGGCTAATTATCCATCCACCCATTTTAGCATGCCTTGGTCATTAGGTTTAAGCTTCTTGATGCCCTGTACCATGATGTTATAAATGTGGTTGATCTCATCCTCTATATCAACACTCTTCACATATGGGGGCCATTGATCACTTGATATATGGATCACCACCCTTTTCCATTCTTAAAATTCATGTAGCACTTCTTAAAGCACATGTCTACATTGTTAGCATAACACCATAGCCTTCCCAAGAGCACTAGATAGTTGTCCTACTCTACCAAATTAATGACCTTAAAGTTAGCTTAGAACTCAATGCCCATGATATCCACAATGGTAAATTTTAATATCTTAATAGGCTATGCTTAGGTTTTGTTAGCCATGAATAACATGTGAGGTGAAGGCCTCAAGGGTGGCTACCCCATATTTTCCCAAGTGGTTTGAGTCAGAATATTGACTTATGTGCCTATATCAACTAGTAAATCACAAATCGACCACCTATTGATGGTGGCATCTATCAATAATTCTTGGTCATACTTAATGTTCTAATTATGCCTTACTTCATGTGCTCACTTCATATGTAGTGTAACAACCTCAATCATATGAGGCATAGCCTCTACTTCTAGTTTTTTCCCTATATGTTTTATCAACAAATCTTTTATTAGGGTTGGCATTCCTTTAGTTTGTAAAATGCATGGGATCTTGGTCAACTCCTCTAATTTGGACTCTTGGTTGTCTTATCTTATATGTAATGAAATGACCTATGCCTCTAGATCTCTTACTATCTAGAGTTCACCTTAAAAATTATATATCATGCTCATGGATTTTCATAGGATATCCTTTTATCATGTAGGGTTAGGATAGGGCATAACATTTAGCTCAAGCCATATTATGTGCTCGATGTGGCTTGACTCATCATAATCCAAGAATATTTATTATGTCGGTACAGTAAGTGGTTGAGTGGTAAAACCACTTCAGGTCATGGCTTACACCTTATGTGGCTCCTTGAGAGTTTGTTGTGTCTTGGGAGCCCACATTTCCTCTTTGGATTTGTGCCTCACCATTATTTCACTAGGCAAACCTTGAGTCAGATTTTTGTACAAATTTGGATATTCCTCAACTACATGTGGTCCTTGACAATACCCACACATTAGGTGTGTTGGCTAGTCATATAGATAATTCTTAGTCAACTCATGCTTGTAACATGATCATAGTGGGAATCTTCATCCACCATATCCTCCTCCTTGCCTATGCATGCCTTGATGATTCTCATAACCCATATTTTGTTAGCCATAATCTTCATTAAATTGACCCACCTAACCATCAGTCAATGTTGTTTCCTACCTCACACCTCTTTCCATGTTTTGGCACATATCATTGATGACCCAATAGTCCATTATTAAGTGCATATAAGCATCACATATATTGTAGTAAATTGTAGTGTTTACTTGACTAACATGTTATATTAGAGGGAATTTTGAGAGTCATGTATCCCATGGAAAACCTCATAGTTGAGAAGTAGGTCACAGACATTTCTTGATGGAAATTTTTTCTTGTTATACCCCTCTATCTTGCAATTGGTGCACTATAACCCACTACAAGTGTCATACATTGAACTAGTAGTCATCTTATATAGTTGGGAGGCCATTGATGCAATTTATGACTCCATAAATGGGCTAATCCTAGTGTTGGTGTTTCATACTACCTTAGCCTAAAGTACAAATTCAAGTACTTCATAGGGGTCTATGAAGGTCTTCATGGACAATGCTCTTATGAATAGTACCAATAAGATTCCAATAAACCACTATGCATATTGGGAGGGGTGAATGTCATATGGAAGATTAGAGAGAAGATTTTTAAATCATGCTTCATATAGGTTTATGCTCTCATATAACCCTTGGTTGATTTTGTAGAGTATCATGATACTCTGCTATTTAAATTTAGGGATATCAAACTCTTTTAAGAAGGATTCCTTTAGCACATTTTAGTTAACCATGGCCTAGTTTAGATCAAATTTGTGATACCAACTATGGGCATAATTCAATAAGGTGGTCATGAATTATGTTTCCTTGTGTTCAAGATGAGTGATGCCTTGAGTGTGTCATTACAACTCACACTTTAGCACATGCTCAGTAGTATTCTCTACATAATGATACTTGGGTAAGTGCATTGCCATCTTGTAGGAGATTTGTTGAGGGGGTTGTGTTGGGTTTTGAGGGTCTTTTCCCCCTTGTGTCTATATTATAGGTGGCCCTCCAACCACTCTAATTGTTGGTTGGAGCATTGATCTTGATATTTTCAGATATGCTATCAAACTTGTCAGTGCAGTACTGCTCACTTATGGCATCATGCCACTTCTTATAGGTTATTGCCTAGTCAATGTTGTTGACATTCTCTACATGGGAATATTCATGCCTATGTTCATGGTTTTTGGATTAGCACTTACTATATTCATTTTATCCTCACTTAGTTCCTCATATGGAATCACTTTATCAATAACACACTCTTGATCCAAATGTTGAATCCTATCAAAGTCAACGTCAATAATAGGTTTAGTTACCATTTTTCTATCTTCTAATGGATAATATAGTGCATGAGCGTACACTTTAGGTTCAAAGGGGGTAGGTACTTTTGGTTCATTCTCAAAAACCACATCTTATATGAACCCACTACATCCTACACCCAACTACTAATTTTAGTCTCTTACTTCTTCTTCTCTCTCTTCACATAGATGTAATTCAAGGGATCCTTCCCCATGCCCTTCCTACTCACTATAGGTCCTCTTGGAACTTTTAGGTTCCATATCCTCCATTAACCTACACCTTTGCTTACTATAGTTTATCTTCCAAAGATCTTAGGTGTTAAGTTGTTGTTCCTCCTCCATTTAACCTTACCTATACTTCCTCTTCTCACCTTCTACACTTGTCTATGTATGTAAGGATTTTATCCTTTCATTCTTATGGTTTTTATACCACAATCCACTATAAGCTTATTTAGTTTGGTGTTGAGCCCTCTTATGAAAATGACCTTTAGTTCACAAATAAACTCATACTCTACTTCTTTAGGGAATGAAAAGGTTGACACTATGAACTCTAACACATAGTTTTTCAACATGGTTTTCCACCACTTATCCAAAATGTGCATCTAAACTTCATCTAGACTCTCTATCCTCTCTACGTGGTCTATGGTTCAATCAATGTGGTGGCCATAGATTTGCCTTTTAATATTAGTGTAGGTAAATAACCATTGATATACATGCTCATCTAACTCATAAAATAACACCTCATATATAGCATCATACAGGTTGGCTTGCACCCATTTTCTTAGCTCTTGTCCCTTGCACATGAGATGCTTCTGCATGAAACTATCTTCTACTTGATCTAACTAGCACTCAATTTTATTTAGTGATAGTTAGATAATCACTATTTTTCACCATTTCAACAACAAAATTCAACATGGATCCTAGCAACATAACCAAAATGTTGTAGAAAAGTACACTAGGTTGTCTTTATGCTTGGTTAAGTGCTTAGCTATCAAACCAAGTTGGTTCTAGAATATATGGAGCTAAGCGTGACCATAGTAAGGTTTGAAACACAATATTTAATCATGATAAGGTGATGGAATTATTTTCACATAAGGCACAAGCCTTGTGCACTCACTTAAAGTGAAACAGTGAAGGGACTAGGCCTGTGTTGGGCTAGTTACAACATGGCACAATTTAGGGTTCAAGGGACTTAATCATTAGCCAAAAGGGTTCAAGTATCCTTCCACTACTAGGATATTCAAGTTAATATCATTAGGTGTGAGCATTTTCAAGGTCATATGTCCTAAGGTGAAATTATATAACTAGCTAAGTAGGGCTTTTAGCAGTGTAAGTTGGGATAAGGCTAGCATAGGGTCATTCGGGTACTTAGGTAAATCATAGGGATGGATTAGGTTCAATTTATCATCCTCAAGGTAATGCCCTAGGTATGAGTCTTGAAACCTTGGTAAATTTTGGTTCCAACACTTACTCATTTTATAGGTGAGTTGAGGTCACTATATGACAAAAGGATGCCATTAGCAACTAGGGATGAACCTCCATCTCACAATACATTCAAGTAAATAGCTACCATATTATTCCAATAAAACTAACTTATAAACACAAATTTGTATAGAATAAAGAAAGATAAATCATATCATTTCTTCAACCACATTATTTATTGATTCATGGTTCATTATACAAAGTTCAAGTATAAAATATAGTCTATGTCATTTTTTAACATTACTTATGCCTAGTGGCTCATAGGTGAGTTTGGGATATACACTAAAAGGTCTAAACAATCATATGTAAAATAATAAATACTAATGGTTCACTCTCTATTCCACTAAATATTCACTACATTGGTTTCATCCTCTGATCTTTAAATATGAGTCTTCTTTTATAGGAGGTTGTGAGTCTCCTGTCAGGTTAGATAGGCATGTGCCAAGTGATGACCTATCATGATTACTCTAGTTTCACTACACTACTTAGGTTGGATGAGCACATTCCATATGCTAAACTATCACTTGGGTGTCACTTTATCACTTACCCCACTATTTGACATCCATGTTTCTTGAGCCACCATGTATAAGTCCTAATAGGGATGTCCCCTAAAAGTTGGTGCCATGTAATTACCTACCAGCTAGTGTAGGATCCACGAGAGTTCTATCAGCTAGTGCCAAAAGGTAAAAAAAGGAGAAACCACTCCAAGTATTGCCTCACACTGAGATAGGAAAAGTTGTCATGGTCTTCATAAAGGTATAAAATGGGGACCAACAATGATCTTTGATAGGGAAGTAATATTTGAGAATGAAGTTCCACAAATGAGAAACTAAAAGGGGACTATCCATAGTCAAGATAGTTGTGACATAAGTCTCCCCAAAATATTTGTGTTGTAATAGTCTATTCCACACTCTTATGATTGAGTAACCATCCCCCCACATAATATTTTCCCCTAGTACCAAATTCTAAACCTATAATATCTTGACTCTTGCTCCATCCTCACCTTGAGGAAGATAGACTTTGTCCCATTTGATCAACATGTTTTTATTCTAATCACTTATACCCTACCAAATAAAATTACTCATGAAATAATTTAGCTCCTTAATAACGTTTATCTAAAGATGAAGTACCAACATGATATATACCAATAAAATGCTTAAAACATATTTAATAAGACTAATCTTACCTACCAAGGACAACCACCTACCCTTTTAACATAAATTATATCCCTGAAAGAGGTGATTAGGTTATCCCACCTTAGTTGACATATCAACTCTTTAAAATAATGAGACTCCAAAATATTTTGCTAGGATCTTAAAAAATTTAAAACCCAAGAAACAAATTATCTTATCTTGAGTATTCCTAGGAACATTCAATAAATATAATTATGACTTGAAGGATTTAACCAACTATTCAAATGTAACCTCATAGTCATTAATGAATCGCTTGAAGGTTCTAGCCTTGAGGTCTACAGTTGTACCAAAGAAAATAGTATCATCAACAAAATACTAATGAGTAATATTATCCATACCTTCTGTTGCTTGAATCCTTTTTAGTACCCCAATAAATCAATCTATAGCCACTTCCCTCCCTAGTTCATCTGCCATGAGAATGAACAAAAAATGAGATAAAGGGTCACCCTGCCTCAATCTTCACAAAGCTTAGAATAAACCATTTATCTCACCACTAATCAAGACCAAAAACCTTGGGGATGAGATGAAACTAAAAATACAATTACATCACTTATTATCAAACCCAAATTTATCTAGGGTCTTTATCATAAAACCTTAACTCATAATATCATAGGCTTTGGTGATGTCCAATTTTAAGATCATGTCTTTCCTATGACTAGACATTAATGAGTGGATAAATTCATGAGTTATAATCACTCTATCTTAAATATTTCTACTTAGGACAAAACTACCTTTCTATTCAAATAAGAGTCACTAAAAGAGGTTTAATCCAGAAAGAGATTGCCTTTGAAATATATTTGTAAACCATATTACATATAGATATCAACATGCAATCACCAAAATTTGTCTAAGTCTCACCTTTAGGGATAATTGTGATAAATATATAATTGATATCCATGGTGATTTTATGCTTGAGACATGACTCCTTAATTGTATCTAAAATCTCCTTGCCCACTACCTCCTAAAAATGCTAAACAAAGATGTTAGAAACCCATATGCACTAGGTGATTTATTTGTACCAAGGGTGAACATTGTGTTATTAATTTCCTCCTTTGAAAAATGAGTCATAAAACTTGTATTATTATTTTCCATAATGATGCTAGGGATGAAATTAAGACTTATGGATTTATCCTCTAAGTTAGAATCATGCCTTTAAGCCAAAAGATATTGAAACCATCTTACATCCTCTAATCTAATTTGGGATTTAGACTAAATTGGATTCCCATCCTTGACCTTAATGGAGGGGATTCAATTCACCATAATTTTAACTTGAGTAGAGTTATGAAATAACTAAATGTTCTTATCACCTTGATTAATCCATTACTCTCTATACTTATGTCTCCAAAATACTTCCTCCCTAGCCATGAGTTCTTATAACTCAATGAACAACATATTCTCATTCACATAAGTATTTAAGTCCACACTAAATATCAATATGATTTGTTTAATGATATTCAAATATAACTCAACCCTATCAATCCCCTAGAAGATGGTTTTGAATGTATCCTTATTTCAAGAATGGAAATAAGATTTTATAAATGCGAGTTTCTTACCCATATTAAATATTTTATAACCTTTCATAACTAGAGCTAAATTCTACCACACTTTAACCAGATCATTAATATGAGGATCCCATAAGCACATGAGCTCAAAATTGAAGGCATATTTTGGAGTATCCCCATCTTCAATAATATTGATCTCAATTGGAACATGGATCGATTCATATATGGGAATAATCATGCTTTCCAGAATCTAATTAAAGTTTATGTAACTAGGGGAGATTAGAAAATGATCCAACCATTAAAAACATTATTGAAGCCTATTTTTACTATTGTCTCCAAATATTTCACCCTAGAAGAGAGTGTTCAAGTATCTTCTTGATTTAGGCAACATTGGAACATTTCCAGGCATGTGGGTATGCTTATAGAGGAAATGAACCTCTAGATTTAAAGGGCTAGCTCCCTGAATGTATCTCTATAAATAACCTCTATCTAAACCAATTTGATTTAAATGGAAAGAGTTAGAAATTGCTCAAAAGGAAACCTAATCTAGGATTGGTGATGAACCAATATTATCTTCCATGTTAATATCATATTTTAATGCATAATACAACAAAATACATAAACCATTTACAAGCTCTAAGGGGTTCTAACACAATTATTTCAATACAGAGGTCAGATGTGTAAAATGACACAAGGCAAATAAAGTAAAAGGCAAACTTTGCACATTTCAAAAATAGTTATACACTTACACCAAGTTAACACACTCTATATGACCTGTTAGACTAAGAAATTTTTCTCAAGCATGAAGGATTAAGGAGAAAAGGATGGAAAATCATCACTTACTATCATTATACATCTCTTACACACCCATAAAATTGTTAAAAAAACTTGAAATAAATAGACTTGTACTTAATGCTTAAAGGTAGAGTATAACATCAATCTAGTAGGGCTTCACCATACACTGTGTGGTTATTTTTACACTAGCCCAAGGGCTGCATTTATAGAAAAAGGAAGTGAGAGGAGGAGGCATTTGGTACTAGAAAGATGAATCAATCTATTAGGAGTCTCCATCTTTAACTGTAACCATCTTTGCAAATGATGCTTATTCAGGCCATTCGATTGATCCATGTCACCTCAAGTGGTTACACAACTATCTTGCTATCTGAAAGATGTTTACCCAATGGTTGCACTAGCAGAAACAAGATATTTTTAAGTTGAGTAATGGCATCAATTTCGTTATGCAAAAGATTCCACTTATTATTGATTTGTTTTGATGCTAACAACTTCTCATCGGCTTGGTGAGGCGTGCAATGGTGTAGGGAAAAGTTGATTTCATTCTATTGGCCTTGGAGAAAAATCACTTGGAGTATATGTGCATGACTTCATGTCATTTTTTATAGTTCTAGATCCATGTGTGTGTGCCCACAAACATCCTTTAAAAACTCATTCCAGCTCACCCATGTTAAATGTTCAAACCCTGCAAAGCTCCTTAGCCTTTCTTCCTTTGATTGGCCATCAAAAATGACTCAAATCATGATCTACTCAATGGTGATATGATCCCATTTGATCTACTTGGGACCCACTATTTAAAAACCAATAGCTAGCTCATCACCTTGAAGTTGACATCCATATAACCATCACTCTACTGGGACCATTCCTTTAGGGCATCTTCCTGGACAATTTTCCCGTGGAACCTTTTCTTTTTTCCCTTTGGAAAGCTTTAACATTCCCTTTGGAAATCTTGAAATGTCCCTTCAAAATTTTTGAACTAGATACTTTCCTAAGAAAAGACCATTCAAACTTTTTGAAAGTGTCCCTTCAGGCATTTTTAACTAGACACTTTCTCGAGAAAATACCCTTTAGACTTTTTGAATGTGTCCTTTTGGGTTTTTGAAACAGACCTTTTGAAATTTTTGAGAGAGAGCCAATCCCTTTATAAAAAAATGTAAGAGCTAAATCTTTCAAAAATATTGTTTTAGACAAAATGTCTGAAACAATTCCTTCAACAAAATGCAAATGACCAATACTCAAGAAAAGACCCTTCAAAAATATTGAAAATGTCCCTTCACAAGATAAAGAAGCATCCCTTTACTTTAGAAATGATCCTTTCAAATTTTTTAAAGTTTCCCTTTAGAAAGCTTTAAATTTACCAATTCCTTCAGAATTTTCCTTTGAGCCTTGAACAAAAAACCTGAAGTAAAACCTTGCCAAAGAAATAACACGTGAAAAAAAGACCAAAATAATACTTGTAAAAAGACTAAACAAATGATTTTGAAGGAAATAACAATTAAAACTTATTTTGGGGATAAATAAATTAGGAATGTTGTACTTATCCAAAATGAAAGATGCAAAAATTGGGTGTAAAAATTGGCTAACAGGTACATGAAAATAACCCATTATTTAGAATCAAATATAATAAGATTGCATCAGAAAAAAACCTAACAAAATATTTTTGGGATTGAGTATCCCTTCTAATCCCCCCTCTCTTATCCAAAATTAAAAGAATAATATTAAAATCCCCCCAACCACACACCTCTACCCTACCAAAACCATACACTAATGTTGAATCTCTTTCCAACATTAGGATTTAGCTAGATCAAATTAGGCCCATACACATCAAAAAGGAAGAAAAAATATTAGAAGAAAAATATGACACCTTGTAGAGTTACCAATTAACACCTACATCACATTATTTCACTATCACTCTATAGGGGGACCAAAGCACTACCACTCCTCCTAATGCACCAATTGATTCCAAAAAATATCCTTTTCAATGATTCCACCCTTTTTAGATGACATTTTTTGATTCTGTGGCACCTTAGTCTTGTATATTTTTTAAACTCAAACCTTGTATATTTTTCTTAGTTATACACTCTCCTTGACTATACAAGCCTCACATTTACTCTATGGTATGCCCCTTGGCCTATCTCTTAGTCTGAAAAATCTTATATTGAGGACACACCTTTTATTTTTCCAATAATGATTAATATATATTTATCTTCCACATATATAAGTTTTGAACTTGTACCTTCTTTCTTTCTTTTTAGACACTAACATCTAAGATAGACACTAGCACTGATGCTAGTGTCCTACTTAGATGCAAGTGTTTAGTGCCCTAAAGTCATCTAATTTGAAAATGAAATGTATCATAAAGGTTGTCTTAAATACTTTAATGTTATTTATTATGTAAAAATGGTTGATATAAATATAATTTGAACCCTCATTCATTCCTCACCTAACAATCAGACCAAAGATACTAAGGCACTTATCAAAATCACTATATCAAGAATTTAATTGATAAAAGCCTCCCTATTTTCATACTAGTCATAGGTATACCACATCTATAGTTATGAAGTACAAAAGAGTAGTTATAATGTATTATTTTCTAAGCTATAAGATAGGTCACTATTGTACTTGATTTACACACATTTCATGATTCACACACAAGCCAGCATGAAGGGGAGAACTACATGAGTCTAAGGCCTCTTATAAAGTATTGGCTATGTAGGTAGGGCCCTTTGATAACATTTTCATTGTGGGTCAATTGACACCATGTGCACCCTAACCCATTTTTCCTAGGGCATCATTCAAGGGAAAAGAGGAGTGAACCTAAGGTTTTAATCAGTAAACTAAGAGAAACAACCTATGTATAACATCTAAATATATTAAGTTAAAGGTGACAAAAAACTAGAAATCCCAAATGACTAATTCAAAAATAGATTTATATTGTGGTCTAGACATTATTGAAAACCTTAGGATACTATCATTGATGTAGGTGTCTTACTTGGATGCAAGTGTCCAATGGTCAAATATAGTTATAACTCAAAATGAATAGAACTCATATCTCTATTATAGTCCTATGATGATTCCTAATCATTATCATACTCTAGAATATAACATCAAACAAGATATGCTCTCTCTCTCTTTTATCTCTTAGCCACTATGTACTTGTTGTTTATTTACACATGCTAAATTAAGAAAAGTCATATTATGGACTATACTTTAGTGAAAATCTAAATATTTTCATTCCTTTCAAACAAATTTAATTTCTTAGGTATTATCTTGTAAAACTCCAAAAACATTAAAATATTTGGTGAACCCATCCTATGTTTATCGAACCAAAACACTAGTTTGCATATAAGGGTTTTTGCCTAATTTGAAACTTCATCTCAGATTTCTATATTTTATTTTCTTATCTAGTTTCTCCCCAATTTATGTGGGCATATTGTAGGCATGCTTAGTTACATTATTGTTTTGGCCTTATTAATTGTGTGATTCATAGTTTTCCTTAAACTTATACCCTTTATGGAGTTCAAAATGGAAAATTATGTATAGCCCCATCCCTTTGATCTCTTATTTAACATACTTGATGATCATTATATTGCATATGAAGATATTTTAGAATACCATAAATAGGATAAAGCCTCTTTTGCTTACAACCATGATAATGAAAAAACCAATGATGCAAATTCAAATCTATATGATCAAGGTAGTGATAATGACATTTTTTATTATGATTTTGAATGTAATGGTATCCCTCTTGACTATGACATATATACTATTCCTTTGATTGAAAATGATGAAGAGTTTTAAGAGCCAACAAATATGAAAAATGGTTCTATTTTCAATGTTGAAAATAAAATTATTGCATCTCCACCCTCTTTACTTATCTCAACAAGTGAGTGTGAGTCTCCCCTTTTGAATGTTGAAAAATTCAAAGAAGTTAAATGTTCTTCCTCTTTCTCTCATGATGAAAATATTTATGAAATCAAGTATGTGTCTCCTTCCCCAAATAATACCAATTTTTGCAAATTCCATTCATTTTGTGCATGGTCTAATTGAAAAGATTAAAAATTATTATCCACCTCTAGTTTGTGATGAGAAAAATACATGTTTTTTGTCTCCCATAGTTTTCATTGAATACTAAAATAAGAGTGAAAATGAAAATCCTAAGGAAATACTCACAAAATATGCATTGTTTGGGGACACAAAAAATACCAAATCTATTTAATGTATCTCTCATAAAGGTTAAACCATGCAAATTATGTTATTATTTGGAGAGATTAATAGAAGATTTATCTCACACAAATATTCTTGAATATGAATAAACATAAATGAATATTTAAACACAATAATATTGTATTACATAATCAAACAAGACAATACAATTATATAGGAAAGACTTCCTATATTTATGGAGATCATATCTCCCCATATATATCAACCAATATCCCTATAAATATTCTCAACAACTAATAGTAAATTATTTATAATATATTATTTATTATAATATATATATATATGACTAACCAATAATAACTATATTACCATATTAACTATATGATAATTTACAAACAATAACCTAATAGTATTTATCACATGGTAAATCACCAATAACAAAGTGAAAAATAATTTTAATAACATTCACCCCTTAGGATTTACATGGTATAAATAACTTTCACACTTCTTATATAGTTTTATTCCCTCTCTTTGCTCATGATCTTGGCACACAACTCAAAATGAAGGTAGAAGAAGGAACACAAACTTCTTATCAACCATGCACTACTAGAAACACATTTGACTAAACTAGTGTGGGAACACATCTACGAACCATCTGCTTATCAACCAACCATTCACTATAGGGAACACATCTAACCTAATTAGTGTGGGAACTCAAGAAATAACTATCTTCAAAACCTTCAATTATTTTACAAAGGTTTACCACAAACTTAGGTATGAACAAGAACACATCTAATTGTTCAACCTCTACAAGTATCATGATGTTACTTTTATTTTGTGCTTTCATTTTTACACTATATGTTTACATTAAGGGAATGAATTAGAAATAGTCACATATATTAATGAAAAATAATACACATATAATTCCTTATTTTCACACATGCTAAAAAAAATTCATCTACCACACCAAACAACTAAAAAACAAAACGCATGCCACTAAAGTAGAAGTGGCCTCATCACTAGTGGCTAATAAGAGGATTGAATGGCCTCCATTATCTAATGCCTCCAACCTCCTTCATGTCTCTACTCATTTAATAAATTTTAATTTTAGGCTCAATATTTTCCACATTGAATTTATCGATATAACTTTCTTTCGACAATGTGAAACAACATGGATGTCAGTTTCCACCGAGAGTACATCCATAAAAGAAATAGTTTTTAATTTTGACAATTTTGACACACTTAATTGACATATAAATTAACTCTAACTCTTAAATTTATTGATAATTGAATAAATGGACTATGACTATTTGAACCTAATTTTAAAATCAAATAAAAGACTATTGATGACACACATAAAAAATTGTAAACGACTTGACTTTAATTTCATCTCAATAATACTTATAAAGTCTTTGAACATATAAGACCTAAAAATAATGAAAGACTTTTAAATATCACTTTGAATAATTAAAAAAAGACATTTAAAAACTAAAATGATAAAAAGGGTCTTAAAACTAGATACCACTTTTCTTGATAAAAACCATGGGATATTTGTTGCATAGATTCACAGTTTTGTTATTTGTAAAATATGATGATGGAAGCTCTATTTGGTTGAAGTTAAATATGAGACACAAAATAGATGAAACATGATTAAAGGGATAGATCTTAGAGAGCATGATCTAGATGCATAATATGAGGATTTCACTGAGTTTGCCAAGGGTAAAAATGGATTTGATCTTCTACTATCTCATCAGGGATATAACTCATGAATTGAAGGGTGAATTGGAGTAGGGTTCTAGTTAGGTTACTTTGAAATGTTAAAACCATGTTCCAAATGTGTGATGATCATGTTGATTTAATGACATGTGCTTAAAAATGTATATTCAAACCTAATAGTGTCTTTCTTTGTAAACACATTAAGCCAATATTAATGCAAAACTAAAATGGAGGTCGATGTAATGCAAATCTACAAAGCAAAAAAATAGTTGGTTTGGCACTAGAATTATTAAATAACAATACAATTTTGTATTAATTAATGTAAACACCAATCTCCATTATGAAATCTGAAAACTTGTGATTGCATAGGTTACATATTCATACAAACATTTTGGTAGGACTGCATGTAAATCAGATAACGAATATATATATATATATACACATGCATGTGTGTGTGTGTGTGTGCGTGCGCACGTGTGTGCATGTGTTATTTAATTTATGAATTGGTTCACATTGAAGTCATACCAGCCAAAGACAAGATTTTAATGTCTTAACAAAGCTAATGCATGAGTGGTATAATTCAAATCTAACTACAAAAAGGATCTTTTAGCATGCTGCTATCCAAAATATATAAATCATAAAATCAATCTATACTAGAAACATTACAAACCATATATTTTTTCATTGGTTGGGGCAACCATAGTGATCAGCTGATCAGCCCCTTATAATACTCAAGATTGCATAACTACTTAGATACCATTGTTAGTATTTAGTGGATCTTAATACAAAATTTATCTCAGCAAATATTCTTGAATTCGAATACATAGAGCTGAATATTCAAACACATAATAATACTATATTACATAATTAAATAGGAAAATACAATTATATAGGAAAGACTTCTTATATTTATGGAGATCATATCTCCCCATATATCTCAATCAATATCATTATAAATATTCTCAACAACTAACAATAAACTATTCATAATATATTGTTCGTCATATATATATATATATATATATATATATATATATATATATATATATATATATATATATATATATATATATATATATATATATATATATGACTTACCAATTATAACTATATTATCATATTAACCATACATTAATTTAAAAACAATAACCTAATAGTATTTACCACATGGTAAATCACTAATTTTCTTAACCAATTCAAGCAAAAAAAAAACATGTTTCCCAAAGGTTCCATATTATATTTGTGTTAATATTACTTTCTCACACAACAATGATGAACCTAAAGTAAAAAGTGATATTGCATTACTTACTCCTCTTTCTATAGGATGTGACACTAAAACTGAAAGTGAAAGTGAAACTATTACATCTCTTGATGTGGTACATGATATAACAAAGTTTCTTCCCTTTCCTCCTTTCACTTTCTTCTCAAAAAGAGAGTGCGCCTAAAAATGAAATTATCCCTCATACTCCTCTAATATGTCAAGAACTTTCAAGCAATGTAACTGTTGACCAAATTTGACCCCAAGTTAAAATTTTGGTCACACCCTATAAGTTTAAACTTCATACAGGTATCTAATGTTTTTCATAGTCTTGTCATGGTCTTTAGTGGTCTTAAATTGTTCCATGTGGTTATATGTGTCCTTGTCTAACATTGTACAAGTTATGGTCTTATGTTCACTTATCTAGTATCATGGTCAAGTACAAGACCAAACATGGTCAAAGGTATAATATGGTATAAATTCATTTTAAAAGGTTATTTGGACATCATTTATATCATATTATCATGTTCTAACCTTTATTTGGCTTCTATATGCAAAAAACACATTTTGGCCACCTTTTGGCCCATGAAGAAGAGTTGGATGTGCCACCTCAAGGAGAGAATGTTTTAAAAAGATTAAAAATTCCCTTGGTGTCATAAAAAATCTAGATATGGTTTATTAATAGTCAGAGTCGAATAGAACCTGAAGTTCAATGTTTAATCTTGGTAAAAGGACACTTTTCAAGAACTTATACGGCCTTCCAAGACATTTTTTTAGTTTAAAAAGGTTTATAAGTGTCCCTTGGTATTATTTAGATCATTTTACAGATCTATAAAAAAAAATTATGTCAAACTAACACTCCAAACACTTTTTCTCCTCCATCGTTGCCTTCACAAGCTCATGAAGGCAAATTTACATTGAATGGTATGAATAGGAGAGAAATAGTTAGGAGATGAATCATTGGCCATTATGAGGAGTAAAATAAAGATTTAAACAAATTAAATTTTTTTATATAATGTTGTTCTATTATTTAGTAACAATCGCTAAGAGTTACAATTGGTCATTATGGCCTATCCATCTTAGAGGGGTCTTTTCTTTCCCATGTTTCTCTAGTTAATAAATTGATGGATAGGAATGATTTTTAGGGTGTTTTTTATAGGTAATTTATCTAATTTTAATTTTGGTTTCATCATCCAACTCATCTCTATGAGTTTATTTTAATTGGAGGAATAATGTCTTAGTGTATAGGCTATTATAGTGAATTCTACTACAAATATCTATTTGGTATTAATGGAAGTCATTTTCAAAGGTTTTATAATGATTAATAAATCATGTAAAATCCCTCAATTTCATGGAGTTCATATGTTTTATTCATAATCTTAATGTGTGATTTATTTTGGAGACATTGTCAGTGGTTGAACAATTCTATTGGAGTTTGATTGCTAATTTAGGATCAATTAATAGTAATATACCATGGTGTGAATTTATGATATAATATTGCATCATTAAAAGTGGAGAAAATTCAAGATAAGATCCAATATGCACACTCTCCACTAAGCTCATAGGTGTCTCTTTATTTAATAGGTTATATAGACTATAGGGTGAGTTGAAAGTGACTTGAAACATTGTCATAGGATCTGTAAGACCTTGATGGCATGAAATATTTTGGTTTGAAACATTCACACATCAAGGTATGAGAGAGAACTCAGTTTCAAACCTCCTACACATAGTCAAGTGTTCTAATAGGTAAGCTATAGACCTATTTGAAGGGTAAACTCAATCTCTAAGCTTGAGTAAGAGTTGACAGTGTTATTTAAGGTTATTTTGAATCCAATCAAAATTTAAAACAAGCTCAATTCTAATGAGGGATCAGTGGCATGAAGAGATCTTCAAAGCTTCTAATGAAGTCAACACCCTAAAGAACATAACCTACAAGTATGTTTGTAAAATCAAGAGATAAGTGTCTTGAAGATATTTAAATTGGAGTTTGTAGACCTTTTAAGACCCTATAGATAGAGACTCAACTCCTTTGGTAAATATCTTTAGGGCATTTGGACAAGTGGAAAGACTAGTTTCAAGATAAAAAACACAGTCTTAGCCCTAAGAGCACCTATAGGCATGTCTCAAAGGTGTAAGATAAAATGCATATAATTAAGGTTAATAGAGGTGTATAAAGGATACTTAAACCCTTTTGAGACTAAAATTAGATTCAAGATCATTGGAAAAGACCAGTGATGGGGAGCTGAAGTCCTAAACCACAAAGAGTGTAATCAAGGTGCTCTCTAACACTTGCAGGCCTACTTAAGGGATAAATTAGTTGCATACCTAGAGAGAATGGTAGTTTATGTTTGAAATTTTATTTTAACTATATTATAATTTTAGTTAAATACATGGATAATCATTTATTACTATTGAAGAGGATCACTAAGGTGAATGGTAAAGTTCTAATACACAAGAATACAATCTTGATGCCCTCATGGGTACCTATAGGCCACTCTAACTATAGACTAACTGTAGGCTTGAAGGAAGGGTAGATGAGTGTTTGAAAATGATTTAAAAACTCAAATTAAACCTAATATAGGCTCAAAATATTTGAGAATATGAGTTATTTAATGGTGAGATCTTATACCCAATACACAGTCAAGTAGCCCTAATTAGCATCTACAGGTGGCCTACTTGAAAGATGGTTGGTATTAAACTTAATGAAGGGGTAGAGATGTATGTTAATAGATGATCTGAGCCTAATTTAAATATTTAATAATTTCATGGATGATATGAAGGTTCATTATGTTAGTGATGAGGTCCAAACACTCTAAAACACAGTCATACCCTAAGAGGCTACTACAGGACTACTTTAGTGTCAATTCCTTCTTCAAGGCCAAAGGATGCAAATGAGAGTAGAGTAGGTATTTGAGATAAATTTGAGATTAAATGAAATTTAAACATATATTAAATGAATTTTTATATTTATTGGTGAGAATTATGAGGTCTTAAATCACAAAGGGCACAGTCAAGTGGTCCTAACAAGACACCTACAAGATATATCATTGAGATAGGTAGACCTTAAGCCTAAAGTGAGAAGTAAATCATAGATAAATGGACTATAATTTAAACTTTAGGGTATATAAAAAATTTATATTGAATTTTTAAACCAAGAGGGAACTAAGGAAGACTGATCAAACTAGTTTTCAAACCCCATACACAATCAAGATACACATACAAGCCTACTTGCTCCTTTAGGTGAGTTTTAATTGGATTGAAGGAATATTAATAGGTTTAATAAAGTTTATTTTAGATTATATATAATTTTTAAACCCATTAATATATCTACTTAGGTTTGACAATAAGGGGAATAGATCAAAACTCAATCTAGGCTTCAAAACCCTGCACATAGTCATAGGCCTACAACTAGTTGAGGGAAATTTGAGTTTTGGGAGTCCTATAGGTGTGGATACAATTTAAAAATTGGTATATAGGGTTTTTTTTAGTTTAAAAATACGTATATGGTCTCATTTAGGTCATAAAAATAGTTTAATTACTCATAATTATGTCTCAGACCTTGCCTACTCCTTGGGCAAGGGGCAGTCATGAGACTAATGCACCTCTTTGAACTCCAAGGGCATGAAACAAGAATTATATACTTAATGAAGAGTCATAATGGAATTAAAAATTCATGGAAAATGTATCCATACATTCTCAATTGGAAATAAAATTTATTTTTCACTCTAAAGCCTTTGAGGGCTAGCAAGAAGGAGATAGGTATTAAACCCCAACACCCTAATTAGTACACCATGATCATACATAAGGTTAAAAATGAATTAAAAGGAATGTATAATCATGGATATGTATTTTATATAATTTTATTAACTATTCATAGTATTGGGAATGACTTATGAGACTCAAAACTCAAAGTAGACCTATCTCACACTCAAGAAACACTAAGCAACCCATCTAGAAAACAACTTCATATGCTCATACCATATATCACAATTTGAATGAAAATTTTATCCAGTTGGAATAGTTGAAGTGGTAAAATTAGAATTTTTTCCAAGTTTAATTAGGTCATTTAATGATATTTTCTTTATGAACAATTATTAATAGCCCAAAGTGGTCTTAAACATATCTTAAACCCTGATAGTGACTAGTCAAGGAGAAAAGACCTAAAATGCATATCTAATGACATATTTTAATCCTAAAACATATTTTATGTTTTTATCCACTCCAAGGAGGTTAATTACATGTAATTTTATGTTAATTTCACTTTTACATATTTTAATAAATGCCTTATGTTTGCATGTTTTTGGTGTTTTGTAGGTGTTCTGAGAAGGGGAAAGCTTCCAAAACATGGGATGATATCATTTGGGACTTTTATTATCTACTAAAATTAAAAAAAAAATAATATTATTTTATGGAGGTGATCAAACAAGGCCCATTTTCAAAGGAAGTCTCAAACAAGCTCAAAATGAGACTAGGTGGTAAGGCCATTTCTTGGTTTGCATACTTTCATAGGGTCTAAGGACCCCAAAATTGACATGGTGGTTTTTTATGGCCTAGTGAAAGTTAATCACACACTTTTGTTTATTTCACATGTGTTTTATAATTCTATATCAATAAAACAAGGTCTAAAGTAAGGAGGCCTAATTAAAGCCTAATTCAAGAGAGAGAAAAACATAAAAATGGCCTTTCACTTAAAATTATGAAGATTAAATTTGTTATGGAGATGTAAGGCCATAATAGGTCCTATAAAATTCCATTTTTTTATCAATATCATCTGTATAACTCCATATATTATGAATTTTATAGGTTTTTAGGGCTACAAGGAAACTAGGCCTAGTGAAGGCTTAATGAGAAAAATGAGTTTATGGGAGTTGGTCCAAGAATTAAAATGGTGTGTTTTAGGAATGATAACAGATTTTAATACCATTCATATATTTTTATGATCTTAATAAGATACACTTGAGTTTTAGACCACTTGGACCAAACTAGGTGTGGAAAATGAAGAGTTACAAGACACTTATGTACATGAATGATGGAATGATAGGTCAAAGGAGTTTATTAAGGAATTTCAATGTTCATTGAGATTTTTTAGTTCATTTAAATAATAATTAATGGTTTTAATTTTAATTTTTCACTCCTTTCATGAAAATAAGGGTAGTTTATATGATGTTAGTCAAGGTGTCAATCAAGTTTGTAACCCCTATACCAATTGAAAGGTTGAAGTTAATTAAGGGGTGAGACACATGGACTTGGAGGTTTGATATAATATATAATAACTCCTCTTATTTTTTTAACTCTCATGTACACTTTTCAATCTTATTCTACCACACCTCTCTTTCTCTTTCTCTCTTCACACTTTTCTATATAAGTAACCACTTCTGGCTAAGTTTGTAAGATCCACACTTGGTATGTTGAAGCCATGATGGTTTTAATACTATATTTTCCTTTAAATAAATATTACCAATTTGGTTTTGATTTCATAACTTATTTTATAAGTGTGTGAAATAGTGCTTAGTTTAATGACAAGTTATAATCATCTATCTTGGTGTTCACTTTACTCTTTCATGTTTTGTGCAAGTAATCTACTTTTTAATAGGTCAAATGAAGTGTAGTTAGTGTCTTTGACTATATATAATTGTAAGGAATAAGATTAGTGTCTAAAATCAGACCTCTTATTCATTATCCTTAAGAAGTGCATTGCATATCACCTTAATGTTTGAAATACTTATGTTAGAACAATCTACGATATTGAAGCTAGTCATGTGAGTCATATTCCATAGTGAAAGTATATGGTAGTATAGTGGAGATAAAATTATTGTATCACATCAGTATATTATGTTCTTTTCATGTTACTTATATCTCTTTTCATCTAATCAAGTAATTATTATTTGTTATAAGCTATTAAGGACAAATCTAGGGAGCTAGCCCTTAAATCTAGAGGTTTGCCTCTACTACAGATGACCCATAGGCCTAAAGGTAATCTAATGTTTTAATAAATTTGTAAAAGATTTTAAATACCTATCCAAGGGTATAAAATTTAGCGATAATAGTTCTAGCATTCCTCATGGGAATTTATATCAAGCACATCTTGTCAAGGTGAATGTTAGTCTTGACATCATCACAGCTACATAAGTGTGTTCTAATTAGTATTTAGCCAACTAATCGTAGAGGTAATCATCATATAAAATCACTCCCTGAACTTTAAATTCTTATTATAGTTTATTATCTTGAGCCTATCTTTACATTTGAAGAGTAAGAAGATTTTTAAATTCAATAAGAGCAAGAGAGTGAAGAAGAATTTGAGGGAAATATGACTAGGTAGCATGATTTCCCAACCTTCAATACTAAAAATCATATAAACATCAATGCATATGATGATATCCTTCCCAATGCCACCAAGAGTGTTCCCACATTTAATGGGGAAGGTCCTATCACCCCAAGTGAGCATATTAGGGACATATCCAACTTTTATAATTTTCATAATGTCACTAAAGTTAACATTGAAGTTAGACTACTTGCCATGTCTCTTAGGGGAAAATCCCTTGATCGGTATAGAATAATTTTGGGAGGATGTATCGCCACTTGGGATGAGTTTGATGAGTTTTTAACTCAAATATTTGAAGACAAGAGTGATCATACATCATTCATACATAAGCTAAATGTGATTCAAAGAGGGCCTAAGGAGACTATGCATGACTTCAATGAAAGGTTTGAAAGAACATGGAATAAGTTGTTGTAGTGTTGGATTACAAAGAGTATTAATGTAAACATTAGTCATGAAAAACATAAAATAATGCATATGAACTAACAATCTAAGATAACCTATTCTATGAGGTTTTCTAATGATAATAAGAAGTAATTAAAAGAAAGTACACATGTATATTACCTTCCCAAGTGATTCCACCATCCAAAAGTGGCTCCAATCATGTTTTTGCCCTTACTTTGGTGTTCTTATCTTTGTCAATAATGGATCCTAAGATCCTCTATTATATCAAGATCACCATGCATAATCTAGGCTCAAGATAATAAATCTAATCTATGCCTATCAATTGAAGCTATATTATTGCAAATAAAACACAATAATCAACACAAAGAAAGCTTGTGGAGATAATCCTGCATTATAAGTTTACACAATTTTAGCTTGAAAATTATGTTCTATGCCGTTTTATTTATAGATTTTTCAAATGGATCAAGATCAACCATGACCATCCATCTCAAGATTGATATGTGTGGCCATGAATTACTCTAATAATTATAATTAAATCCATAAATATCCTCATAATGATTTACGAGGAAGGGACATTAATTAGGTATGGGTGCCTATAAACCTGATAATTATTGCATTTATGGCTTATGGATACCACCCCATTGATCATGTCATTAGGTGATGCATATATTCAAAATCATTTTCCAATATAGAAATATTCAATTTAATCCATGGAATTCTTACTTAAGCTCTTAATTTAAGATAATTTGCCTAAGTAAGATTAATCAATTTTAGTGTAATTCTTTGAAAAATGGTGCACAATTAATCAAAATGATTAGAAATTCATATTACTATGTCATAATTTGACTCAAGAAGAATTGGAAGGTGATGTTAGATATGTATGGAATGTGATCCCATTTAGGATGTTGTTGAGATAAAATAACAAAGGTACATGATGTGTACTAATTAATTAGAAGAAAAGAGTGAAGTAGAGCACCAAAATATGAAATCATCATTTTGAATCGAAATGATTTAAAAAAAGTTAAGAATCACATAAAATGTATTTCCCTATTTATGGATAGATTAGCCTAAATCGACACTTATATATGACAAATTTTCACCATTTACTGCATTTAAGTGATTTTAGCCTAAATTGTGCATTTAATTTTAATTCAAGTAAGATTGACAACTTCAAAACACAAGGTGTTAGGAATTAGATGTCTACATTTTGCCCTTATTTGAGAAGGCATAGCGAGACATTCAAGCAAATCAATGTATTTTCAAAGAAAAGAGTTATCAAGAAGAAATTGGAAATGACCCATGATGCCCCCTTGAGAGGACATACTAGGATGAAAGAGAAGGATGGACTCTTGAAAAGAGAGAGAAAGTGAGATTAACATGTGGAACAAATTAAATCCATATGAGATAATGTGTGCACTAATTTATTCCATCAATGATAAAAATATAATTAGAATATAATGGACCCTAAAGATGGGGGGAATGGCAAGGATACAATCTAAAAATAGAAGTGACATAATTTGAACACACCAAAAGCTAGGGTGTAAGTTGTGCACTTTAGAACTGATCAATCCTAAGACAAGTTGCATGCTAAAATATTACTAAAATGAGGGGAAAAGTCCATAGAGCTTGGTATTAGAATAGTAAGGAAAAACATTATCTCCAAAGATAGAAGAAATAATAATGTGCTCTATTAGGGTAGATATGATCATGATAAAACAATTTTGCCCTTATAGGGTAGATTTTGATCACTGATAAAGAATGGTTTACCCTTGTAGGGTTGATTTAAATTTGTGACTGGTCCAAATTTTGTACCCTACCATGGGAAAATTGGTAAGCAATAGCTCAAGGATAAAACCTATTACATAAAATAAAGATGATTGGGCTTAAACATAGATGCAATGGTAGAATGGCTTTGAAAAATCCATAAAAATCTAGGCATATGAGAATGCACAAAGTGATGAAAGAGATGAAAAGAAAAGTGAAGATGGAGGAGTTGACCCGAGATATGTCATGTATTGAAACACTACCTACATAGTCCAAATGGACTCAAGACAATGTAATTCACCCAAAATATGGAAGATAATGGAATGAGGGATGAAAAAAAATGACCAAAGTTTTATTAGACTCATGATGTATGCTAAGAAATGCACCTCTAAGGATGGAGTCAAAGTGTTAAACCTATTGATTCTAAATTATGTATGGTAATCTTGAGAGTTGTTCATTAAAGTTGTGTTGATGTTTAGACTTGAATCCAAAGCACAAAGTTTTTTCTATATTAAAATAAATTAGGCATCATAAGTATGAGGAACTTATAATGACATGTCATTTCAAGTGCACGAAGCTAGTTTAAATTTGAATACCTGTAAAAAATGACCAAAATCAAAGTTAAAGTGATTTATATTTAAATAAAAAAGAAAAGATAGATAAAAAAGAAAAACATAAATGAGCTTAACTCAAATTCAAGACTTAAGTAGGAACAAGAATCTTTAAAACAAAATAAGAAAAACTTAATGACATGAGCTCAAGATATAAATAATCAATAACTATGTGGACCATCAAGATGTTCTTGAAAAATAAAAGAAGAGGATAAGACCAAATAGGAAAACACAAGACCAAAGGATTTACAAGAAGTAATAAAAAGAAGAAAAAAGAAGAAAACAACAAAAGGAAAGAAGAAATAAATGAAGCGAAAAGAAATCACAAAAAAACACCAATACAACTCAAATAAACACACAAACAAAAACCAAGTTAGTGTGGTTTAAAAATAGTTATTCAAAAATGAGTAGTAGAGGCATTACTTTGTATAACAGTGTAACAAGAATAATGACACAAAGTTATTCCTTAATTAAAGAGGAACAATGTAGAAGAAATGGGGGAAGATAATAAAAATAAGGGGTTAACTAAGTTGACTCTAGATGTACAAGACAAGTAGACGTTACCTACATAGTTCCATGGACACATGTTCTAATATGAACTTCAAGACAAATGTAGTTCTTGTAAGAAGTGGGATAGAAGAAAAGGTGATGACTAGAAAAACATGATTAATGTTGTAGAAGAAAATGGAAGATGATGAGATGGTAAAACAATGAGAGCATTAAAATTAGAATGGTCCTACAAAATGACAAGTGCATGGGATAATTACTTGGAAATGTCAAGAGCATGAGAATGATTACTTGAAAAATGGTAAGAGCATGAGGACCAAAATGCACAAAGCATAATACAATGTTTTTTTCTTTTATGGATTAATTTTTAATGTTTTTGGTGTTTTTAGGATAAAAATATGTACAAAGGGGGAATCAACTAATCAAAAATATGTTCATCTAAGAGTATAAGTTCTAATAATAGCTAAGGCAATTGTAACGACACTCGTAAATATAAACAATGGCTCAAGAAACTAACTAGGAGCTCCAATAACAAGTAAGTCCAAATGTAACAACACATACTCATAAATTAGTAAGAGTGAGGTCTTGATAAGGCAATAATGCCTTTGAAACAACAACAAAATAATATAATAGTGTGTAGTAATAGATAAAATCTAAAGAACCATCTAGTAGTCAAAGATCTTGAGCTGAAGATGAATTCATGTTCACTCATCTATAGAGAAAGATGCAAAATAATATCCTTACTAATATACTTTATAGAAATAACATTGAATGTGATCATAATGCCAATAATTTTTAATCAAGATCATAATTGCTCAAGGGATATAAGTGTTTAGGTTATAACAAGCCTTGGGATATGAAAAAAATGAGGTTCTCAAAGAAAATGGTCTAGAATGAATATGGTCCAAAAGAGGGTGGTCTAGGGTGGGATAAAACATGTTCATAATGTCAAAAATCCAAAAGAATTCCTTAAATAGAGTCATGAAAGTAATAAGGTTCTTGAAATAATGGTCCAAGTTAGGTCAAAAGAATATGGTCCATGAGAGGATGGTCCAGGGTAAAATGGTAAAATACTTCAGCACAATTTCCCCCAAGTAAAGGGTCTTGTAGACAATTGCCCCCAAGGAAAATACTTTAGCACAATTGATACCAAATTCATTTAGCACAATTTCCCTCATACTCGGCCATATTATTTATATAATTAAAATTAATGTGAAACAATTTGGGAATTAAACCCCCTTATGGTGTAATTAACAATATGTCAGCTCTAAATCCATGAGAAGTGAATAAACCATCAAAATAAATATTCCATTGCTTAATTTCATGATATACCTCCTCTATTGTCATGATAAAATCATCAGGAAATTCAAATTTTAGAAGTTGAGTGTCTATAATAGGGGCCTCTACAAGTTGATCAGCAATAACCTACCCCTTGATAGATTTTTTATTTTTATACTCAACATCAAATTCACTCAAGAGCATGACCCACTTAGCCATACATCATGTGAGAGATATTTTGGATAATAAAAACTTGAGAGGATCCACCTTGGTAATGACAATAGTTTTATTATTCAACATATAATGTCATATATTTTGGGAAGCAAACACCATAGCTAAACATGACTTCTCAATAGGTGTATAATTATGTTTATAATCCACCAATGTGTGGCTTAAATAATATACTACATTGTATTTACCTTGATCATCATATTGGGCCAAAAGTGCCCCCAATGCATGCTTAGTTGTTGATATATAAAGAAGCAATGGTTGTCTAGGTGTTGACGGTCTCAAAAATGGTGGGTTGGAAAAATATGTCTTTAGATTCACAAATCCTAATTGACAGTATTCATCCCATTGAAACATAACCCCTTTCTTCAAAATATGGTTAAATGGGTGTTACTTATCTGTAAGTTGAGAAATGAATATGTGGTTTGATTAAATCTTTCCTTACAGGCTTTAGAGTTGTTTAAGATTTCAAGGTGGAGGCATTTTTACAATGGATTTAACCTTAACATGGTTAAATTTTATCCCTCTTTGTGATACAATGAAACCTATCAATTTCTTGAAAGTGACTCCAAAGACACACTTCTTAGGATTTAGGTGGACTTTATATTCATGAAGCCTCTCAAAAATTATTTATAGAATGTCAAGATGTCCACCATGTGTTCTTGATTTTTCTAGTATGTTATCAACATAGTCCTTAATAATATCATGCATCATGTCATGGAAGATGATAGTCATGGCATGCTGATATGTGGTTCTAGCATTCTTCAATCTAAATGGCATGATTTGGTAACAAAATGTTCCCTATATAGTGGTGAACATAGTCTTGTGTTGATCTTCTTGGGCTATATTAATCTGATTGTATCTATAAAATCCATCCATGAGGGATAACATCTCATACTTAGTAGTAGAATCAATGATCATGTCGATGTTGGGTAGAGGAAAATAATCTTTAGGGCATTATTTGTTGATGTCTCTAAAATCTATATAAATACATATGACATGTGTCTTCTTGCTGACTGGAACTATGTGAGATATCTATTTAAAATAGTCTAATGTTCTGATGAACCTTGCTCCCAATAATTTCTCTAATTTATCTTTTACCAAGAAGGTGATGTGTGGATGCATCTTTCTCAATTTATGCTTAACTAGTTTAGAATCTAGATAAACAACAAGGTGATGAACTACCAAGTATGGGTCTAAGCATGGTATGTCTGAATATGCCCATGCAAAAATATCTCTAAAATCCATCAAAATGGATGTAATTTTCTCATGCTCTACTTTAGTAGGGTAATCTCCAAGATAAATAATTTTGGGATCATCATATTTTCTCAAGTTCAATTTAACTATGTTATCTACAAGTAGTGTGGATCCATCTTCAAGAATAGTAGTCAAGGTGTGATCATGATTATCTTCTACTGCTACATTTTCTTGATTTTCCTCCCAAAGCTCTAGATAATGTGATGAATCTGAATCTGCCATCTCAGGTAATGACCAAGTAGGAAAAACCTCTAGAAACTCAAGAGTGAGACACTCAAATATTTTTTATTTTTTTGAAGAGATGTTTGTACTGGTTATGGAGCTAGGACTTGATGGACTTTTTACATTTTGAGGGGATGAGCAAAATTTCCTACCTGAGAGTACCTAAAATAGGTTTTCACTCAAGGGATTATCTTTTTATATAATTTTTTCCAAATCAACATGTGCCTCAAAGAGGTTTTCACCTAAATATCTTGATGCTTTATATTTATTATGACCAATAATTTTTGCTTGATCTTCAAATTAGGTAGAAGGATCTAATGAAAAATCAAAGCCTTGTTTGTGATCGCCAATGGGTAATCCATCTCTTAGGCCTGTGTATTTTATAATTGATTCTTAATTGTAAAACTCATTAAGGTATATGACTAAATTTTTTTGGTCCCAATCAATAATTTTAGGATGGAAAAGACATAGGGAAAAATTAGGTCTTGATTTATTAATGGATGCTCCAATATTGTAATGAGTTCTTGCTTCAAGACAGGTAGCTCCAATGGGATAAATAGGTGTGATGGTCCTGATAGTGTTTTGGTCAAATAAATTCAAGTCAATGAGCTCATCAAAAATGCTATAATGGGACGCTACATCACTTCCAAGAGTCTTGTTGCTAGTCAATTTAGAAGAATCACTATCAAAATTCATAAGGTCACCCCCAAGAAATATAAATCTGAGACCATGATTTAAATTAATTACTCCAACTGATAATGATTCCATGATTATTTGGGCTCATGGGCCAAGGTTGCTTCTTATATAATCAAGATGATCCATGATTTGATTAGGGATAGGATATTTTGGATTCTGAAAGTAATCAACAAGGCCTTTAAAATATAACTAGTCTCCTTATGTAAAAGCCTCTTAAGAATCATACAAAACATGGGTACTTATTTGTCTCTATGGACTCCAGTGCCATCACTATTTACTCATCCATAAAGGGAGTGCCATTTCTTGATGGGATTAGTTTAGGGGATAATTATTCCTTGGTTGGTGTGTAAAAGTGCTCATATGATGGTCTACCTCCCCAAAATAGTACTACTTATCAAGATGACACTTGAGATTTCCATAGATACTTGAGTTCAAGAACTATGCTATGGGGAAGCCATGTATCTTATATGTAAATTGTATTGTATTTTATTTATTATTGAATATTTTCATGAAGATTTTTAATTACTTATTATTATACTTAAACATTGATGGTTTTAGTCTTGTTATAATTTTAGTAGATTTGATGTGATTACTTTCTTTATTCTCATTGTGATGTGTACTCTCATGATATTAGAGATCAATATTATGTGATGTATTATGATTGTTACTATTATCACCCTATGTATTTCTTATGGTCTATTTATATTCTCATGGTGTAATCTATATTTGGTATATATGTTTAATTTTAAAAAATCACATATTTCTTTGCCTAACCTAATGGGTTGTTACACAAAGCATCCTTAAATCTAATAACATAAGCTTGTAGAGACTCATTCTCATTTTGGGACAATGATTTAAAATGTCCAATGGTAACTTAGGTAAGTTAAAATAGTGAAAATATGATAGGAATACATCTTCAATCTTCTTTAAAGTTGATAAGGAACCATCTGGAAGGTTGTAAAACCAATCAAGAACCCCTTTTGTTAAACTGCAATGAAAAGATTTAATAACAAGCATCCATTTTAGGCCCAATATCCAAAGGAATGTATATATTATTTCAAATGAATAGTAAGATCCCCTCAACCATTGAAAAAGGAGAAATTAGGCATCATAAAACCTAGAAGATAAGTATAATCAAATACATGTCGAGCAATATGTTATTATGGTAATGTATTCTCCTCAAAAATGCCTTGTGAAAAGAAACTTGTAACTTAAGAGTGTTAAATTATTGTTGAAAATCTCCCATGGTGGTCATAATAGATAACATATCATTAAGAGAGGTTGAATTTTTGTTAGAGGTTTTAAAATATCATTCACATGAAACATAGGGATGGTAGGATCTTTATCACTCTTGAAAGGAGAATCATCACATGGTTTTATAAAATTTGGTAAAAGAGTACCCATGGTTAAAAAGGTAATTATATAATGTTAGATATTATGAAGGCTAATACCATTGTCAATACAATATGTTTTATATCATCTCATGATGTTCCCAAGAATATTATGGGGTGCATCAATGCCATCGAGTGTGCCAAATAGAGATTACGATTACAAGAGAGGTTAGTTCATTATTAGTTAATTCAAAAATAAATTAACAAACACAACACCTCAAGAATAATCCCTTAGAATAATTCAAACATATATAAAAGCATAACCAAATGTTATATCTTTCCAATGGATCTATTTTCCAAGCCTGATTTAGGTTTACTTATGTTTGGATTATAGAGTTAAGAATCTTTATCAATGTCTCTTGTTCACTTTGGTAGCATCTCCCCTTATCTATAATTAGTTTGGTTTAAGTGTGAAAGAAATGTTGAATATTTTCAATAGATTTCTACAAATTTTCTTTGCACAAAAAATCTTACTATGCTTAGAGGGGTCATCCTCTATTTATAGCTCGATCAGATCGACTATAACCATTGGATGTTAATCAAGATAAGTAGATAAAAATAAATTCAATTTGAGTTCTTAATGCAATAAATATTTGTAAATAGGTTTCATTGATGAGGCATGGCTTTCAAATTCTGATATTTGCTTATATTTATGATTGTGCTTGAAAATCTTGTGTGATGTCATGATGATGTCAAAATTTTGATATTTAATGAATTTTAAATATTTCATAATTAAAAATTATCTAATTTCTATGAATTTTTTACTTATCCATTTGATTCAATTTGATGGGCTAATTAATATAGATTAACTTATGGGTGATTTATGTAATATCAAAATTTGAATATATGTTCCATCCAACTATCCCAAACATTACTTACAAAATAATAATTTGACTCAAGGTTAATTAGATGAAGCTAACATTTGGTTATGGTTCATAGCACCAATCAGGGTTACCCCAATGTGTTTTTAGAATGCATGTTAAGTGTGTAGGTGAATTTGGGTGTTCAAGTGATTTATGTGTTATTTTAAGTAATAGCTTATGATCATAATTTCAACATGAAAGTGATGATAACTGAGTGTCTACACCTTATCAAACCACTTCTTAATGGTATCTTGATGTTTGTTGAATTTTTTCAAGGCTTCTTCCCATGCATATTCCATCTGACCAATATCTAGTAGTCTCATATTTAGTTTTCCATCATCCTCCATGTATTACATGAATTTTCACATGGGTAATCAAGAATAATGGCTCCATGTCATATACTAGCATAAAATGTGAGATTTTAAGGGCCTATTTTTTTGTGTGATCATCCTAAAGTGCATACTTGAGTAATGAGTGCCAATCTCTATGTCACTTCCCAATAAATTTATTAATTACATCCATCAAGTTTTTATTAGTCCACTTAGATAACATGTTTCCTTATGTATATTAATTTGATGAGAACTTCAAGGTGATGCTATTCTCATAGGCCCACTCATTGAGTTAATTTGATCATAATGTTGGACCATTTTCATAGACCAGTGAGATTAGTGTGCCAAACTATGTAGTTGGCTTCTCTTTAAAGGACTTTATCCCTTATTTAGTTATGTTATTTATAGTGGCCACTCCTTATATCCATATTTTACATTAATCAGTTTCCATGAGTATAAACTTGTGGCTAACTAATTAATTTGGGTTGATGACTCCTATCAATTCAAGTTTCCATTGAGAAAAAGGATGATCTTTTATTATTGGATTAAGGGGAATTATTGTATGGACTTACTTCTTGGTGAATTACTAGCTCTAATGGTAGGTGTGGATATGAGTGTTTGTATATTTGAATATAGTAGACCACTAATACCTGGATCATATGATTTTATGGATTGGTTTTGCTCCTGATGGATGACCACTACCCAAATTTTCATGAAGTTAGTCATGACCTCTTTTACATCTTATTTTGTTAGGCACTTGAGTTATATGCCTTCAAAGTTATTTGGTAGAGTGCTCCTTTATTAAACATATAATGAACTACTTTTCACATCAAATATATTTTATGTGTTTTATTAAATCTTTTATGAGGTCTCCCATAGAGAAGATAGTGGATAATTGGGTCATACCAATCTTGGATAGACATTTCTAATTGATCCAACTGCACCACAGTAATTCTTGGGTTAATTTAAGTGATCAGCTAAATAAGGCCTTGACATCTTACCATTTTGATAGGATTTATCTCTAGATCATACTCTTATATATTATATACCCACTAACATTTGTGCTCTCCCAATTCATTTTGTCCTAACACAAGTTTTATGGTTGGGTTTGGGACAATGGCATGCACCTTGTTCTTGAGGATATAATGTTGAAACTTCTTAACAACCTTGACCAAAGCATAAGCATGTTTCTCTAGGGTAGAATAATTCAATTTTGAATATTTAAATTTCATGCACATAAAATATATGTGGTTTTATTACTCATCAATTCTCTAAGTAAGTATAGCAATTATGGTGTGTTTGAAGGTGAAGGAATAAAGGTGGAAGTCCTTCATATAGTCTTAGCTAGTCAAGACTGGTGCATGCATGATGGAATTATTTATGTCTTGAAAATCATATTTATTTATAAGAGTCAACTTTATTTTATCTTTTTGTTTCATCATGACATTTAGGGGCTTAACAATCTCAACAAAATCAGATATAAACTCGCATATAAAGTTAAGTTTTTCAAAGAATGATTTCAATTATTTCTTATTGTTAGGGAAAGGTATTTTAGAAATTCGTTAACATGTTTGGGATCAATAGAGTTTTAATAATAAATTCTTGATACTACATGTTATATCAATGAACTATATCCTACAGTGCAAGTAAATAATGTGGAAAATAAGTTACAAAAGAATAGACAAGCAAGAACAACACATTACACAAAGATTACATAGAAACCTTGCAATGTGCAAGGAAAAACCACAAGAAAAATGGAAGCATCCAAACTTGATTAAAACACAATATCAAATATCATCTAAAATATTTCCTCCATAGTAAATCCTTTAGTGTTTAAAAACAAAGCACTCAATACTTCCACCTAAAGCATTCAGGTTGTGAACCAAGATAAACTAGCATATAGGATCTAAGCATGCAAGCCCAAGGATTGCATGGATCCACTAATTAGATGAATTAAAAAGAGAGATTCATGCTTACTAATAGAATTTACAACATGAGAGAGAGAGAGAGAGAGGAGAGATAATGAATAGTGGCACAAATAAATGTGCCACATTACGTGTGGGGTGAACAATAATCATCAAAAGTTATCTATCTTCATGTGTGAGGGTCAAAAAAGGGGTCTATCCACTTTAGACAAGATCCAAGCCACTTCCATGTGGATCCAAACATTGTCTCCCACTCCATAAGTGAGGACAAATAGCAATAGTAAATTTCTTGCCTTCATTCTCCATGTGACCATATGAGTCCAAAAGATGCTTGTAATCATCTTTTGACTATTTCCACACATGAGAATCATGGGGTCCCTTAGAAATTAGACCCACACCAAACCTTTTGTCTTTTGCACCATATGACACCACCCATGTAACTACCAAGGATAAGCCCATGTGTCTTGGTGGAATTTTATGTCCCACTCCCTTTACATCAACTTGATCACTCATGGGATACCCTCCATGGGCACCTACCATGTCACCAATTAACCACATTAGTCATAAGCCACATCACTAACCATCCACATCACCATCAGGCCATGTCATCATGAATAGTGATTCATGAATAGTGACTTCACATCCTAATATTATGCCACCTAAAGTTAATATACATAGGATTTTACCACACTTAAGTATTTTGTAAACAACTACTCATTAATGCCCTCTACTACCCTGACACAAACCCAATAGAAGTTTTCTTGCACTAATAAAACTTCTCTATCCTGATTGGATTTATCAACATCTACTCCTCAATAGTAGATTTTAGCACTAAAGTGACCAAGTACTTCTCCACACCATAGACCAATCCTCTAAATGGGATTATAACATGAACTACTCATAACTCCCACTACTTGGGAATATTCAGTTTAGTTCTCACCATGGAAAAACAATTTTTCCTACTCTTGATGAATGTAATACACATGACAATAACATGTCTTCTCCTCCATAATAAGACACTCCTAAGAAGACAACTCAATACTGCAAGAAGTGGGGTACTTCCTTGCTTTCTCATCCTTGTGTATATCCATCCTTTGTTTTTTCCATATACTACCTTCATCACATCCTTATCACTAAGCCATAAAAATAGTGATCACATTGGGGTTTGCATCTAACATGTCAAAACTTATAATAGCAACTTTTGTTAAACACTTGGCTCTCTATGAAGGTACTAAATATCTTGTACTACATGTGTTGTGCCTACATAACCCTGTATATTGACATATTTAACATGTAAACCATCAAATATTTGCCTCATCACTTTTATTTATCTCTCCGTAAGAGAGATCACCATGTAGGAATCATGTTTTTCCAACTTCTTGAACAAAAACTAGTACACATATCACTCTTGATGGTAGTGAGGAGAAAAGACCTCATAAAAGTCAAAACCAAACTTCTCCACATAGCCTCCAAGTTATCAACATGATAAAAGTGGACCAATCATAGTTCTAGGGAAGTCATTATACTAATCAGTGCATAACTACACCTACTAAGTTTTTGAGCCTTGAGAATGCATCTAAAATACATCATGATCTACCAAATGTTTTCAAATACCAACTCATGTGCCTCTAATGTTAGTCCATACATCAGTTTACCTAGACAATGCTAAACTTATATACACTACACTCTATCACCCTGATTCCAATGGTCAATACTAGCCTTCTCCTTCTAGGAATACCTGGTCTCACTTTTTCATCTACATCTTCATCTTCCTCTTCCTTAGTTATTTCAAAATAGGTACAACTTTAGGTTTGTCTATACCTCCTTCCTTTGCATTGATTTTTCTTCTTTTACAACATCTTAGATAATAACATGTGGTCAGTAGGATACCACATCAAAACCCCTTTTATTTGTTTCCAATAGCCAAAACAAGGTCACCACATTGTATTCACCTCCTCCAAAGGAGTCCGGCTTGTTCCTCAAGCTATAAATTTGCTTCTCCACCAACAATAATATTGTGTAGGCTACTAACTTGTCTGGAAAATATTTTTAAGCTTTCTCTTCCAAATCTCATGTGATCTTCTCCTTATTAACATGAAGAGATAAAGATATTCACAAAGATATCCTCCACCATCCTCCACAAAGAGATACCTACCAAAATAAAACTTGTTTTCTTCTCCAATCTCCAAATCTCTCCTCTTGTCATAGTAGTTTCACCTTGCACATAATTAGCCAATAACCATGGCTCTAATACCAAATGTTAGGAATGAATTCTTGATACTACATGTTAGATCAATAAACTGTATCCTATATTGAAATTAAATTATGTGGAAAATAAACTATAAAAGAATAGATAAGAAAGAGAAACATATTACATAGAGATTACCTGTAAACCTTGCAATGTGCAAGTAAAAACCACAGGTAAAATGGAAACTTCCAAAATTGATTAAAACACAACATCAACTCTTTTATATAATATCTCCTCCATAATAACTACTTCAGTGCTCATAAATAAAGCACTCAATGCTTCCACCTGAAGCATTCAGGTTGTGAACCAAACTAAACTAGCCTACAAGATCCAAACTCCAATCATGTAAGCCCAAGGCTTGCATGGATCCACTAATTGGATTAATTAAAAATATAAATGCATGGTTATTAGTATCATTTAAAACATGAGAGAGAGAGAGGGGAGAGATAATCAATAGTGGCACAAACAAATTCACCACATTCTATGTGGGGTGAACAATGATCACGAACCATTATTTGTCTTCATGTGCAAGGGTCAAAAAAGTGTTCCATCTACTTTAGACAAGATCCAATCCACTTCCATGTGGCTCCAAACATTGTCTTCCACTCCAAAAGTGAGGACAAATAGTAATAGTAACTTTCTTGTCTTCATTCTCCATGTGACCATATGAGTCCTAATGATGTTTGCAATCATATTTTGACTATCTCCACATATGGGAATCATGGGGTCCCTTATAAATTCGACCCATAACAACCCTTTTGTCTTTTTCACCTTATGACACCATCCATGTGACTACTAAGGACAAACCCATGTGCCTTGGTAGAGTGTTATTCCCCACTCCCATCACATCAACCTGATCACTCATGGGATACCCTCCATGGGACCCTACCACATCACTAATCAACCACATTACTCACAAGATGCATCACCAACCATCCAAGTCACCATTAGGACATGTTATCATGAATAGTGACCATGAATAGTGCTCATGAATCATGGTTTATGAATAGTGATTGTGAATAGTGACTTCACATCCTAACATAGAGATACTTTATTGGTGATGATATGACCAAGAAACATACCTTTTGTGATGCCAAAGACACACTTCTTCATGTTAAGTGAGATATCATACCTTATGCACATTTCAAATATCCTTTACAAATGGTGAATGTGATCAGACCCAGATTTCAAGAATATAGTTAGTTCATCCACATATATTATTATACACTTACCAAGTAATACCTTGAATTAAAAGTCCATCTCCCTATGGAATGTGGGCCCAACATTGATGATGATAAATGCCATCATCTTGTAAGTGAAGGTGTAGACACCTAAATCTAGTTACTGATAACCTTTAACCAGGTTTGTTCCAAAAATTGATAACCTCTAATCTTGCCACCAATCATAGCCACTCCCTCGAGGGGGCATCATCATAGGCTTCCAAAAACTATTTGGAGCTCTATTCTTTAATCATCATCTTCTTTTGGCATATAGGACATTTATCATTATTTTAGAAGACATTACTTTTCTTATATATTGTAACACCTTCCCAAATAGGGGCAAATTGTAGACACCTAAATCTGGCCATCAATGACCTCCAACTAGCATTTTGACCAATTTCCACCAAAATGCACAATTTGGCCTAAAAACACTAAAACACATTAATTGAGTTGAATTTGATATATTCAAGTGCTGATTTTGATTATAGTATCATTAAATGGGGTAGTGCAATTTATGGGCTAGCTAACTTTGATCAGATCATATTGAGTTAAATTGATAATTTTACATCTAGGTGCCCTAGATTGCTCTTTTCTATCAAATATATTGCATGAGAGGTGGGCCTTTTTTATTTTTTTGGTAACATCCTAAATAGGATAACGGATCCAACACATCTAAAATTGACTTCTAATTCCAATCTAGTCAAATTTTGGACCAATAACAAGGCATTCTGATTAATTTGAATAATTTGTGCATAAAGTGCTTAATCATGTTTTAGGCTAATTAAACCAACTCAAGGCCTTAAGTTAATTTTCCATGGAACTTGTTGAATAAATATTTATTGGAAATTTATTTCTATTAACTGCATCATTAGGTGACATCATTTCTTGGGAAGACATCCCTAGGCCATAAATGCATAAAATATCAAGGTTAACCCCTCTCATGCCTCATCAATGTCTCCCATGCCTCTTAAATGCCCCTCTATCCCAAATATTGATGATCCTATTTATGAATTGTTAATTACATAATTGGATTAATCCTTAGCCACACATCTCAATCTTGAGATGGATGGTTCAGGTTGATTCTAGCCATTTTTAAAAATATATAAATAAGAGGCCTTGCCACATGAATTTTAAGCTTAACTTGTGCAAAGTTACCATGCCAAATTTATTGCAAAGAGCTCTCACATGCCAAAGTTATTATTCCAAAATATTGAATAAAAATCCAAGAAAGGTGTCAAGTAGAGATGAAGGTAGTCAAGCTTCCATTGATGTAGACTTCATGAGCACAAACCAAGCAAGCCACTACAAAAAATCATTTGGAGCATCCAAAGAAGGTGAAATATTCTTGTTTTTTTACTTTTTAGTTGTGATTTTAATTTATTTTTGTTATTAATATCACCCTAGTAACTAGGCATGAAGGTATTAGTTTAGTATGATTTTGATTTGATTTATCCACAAACACAATACTAATCTCCCCCTCATCATCAAATTCCTAGTTCACATAATGGCATGCCTAATGGGACTGCAACCCACAAATTTTCACACAAAGACTTTAAAATCAACCTACTAACTATTATCATGTAGGATCTTGGAGTATGGAAGCAAAGAAAGCAAAAAAATCCATTTTTATAAATCACCATTTTGTTCTCTAGACAACCCAACTTGGCTCTGGTTCATCTTGACTCGGCTCTTGTTCATCCCAACTCAGCTCTAGTTCATCCTAACTCAGCTCTAGTTTGGCCCAAATCAACTCTAGTTCATCTTGACCTTGATTTGGTTCATCCTAACTTGGCTCTGATTCATCCCAACTCAGCTCTAGTTCATCCTAACTCAGCTTTGGTTCATCCTGACTCAACTCTGGTTTATCTTGACTTGGCTTTGGTTCATCCCAACTCAGCTTTAGTTCATCATAACTTGCCTATCAACCTAACTCACCTATCCAACCCAACTCACCTATCCAACCCAACTCACTTGTCCACCTAACTTGCCTGTCAACCCAACTTGTCTATCCAACTTAACTCACCTGTCAACCTAGCTTACCTGTCAACCCAACTCGCCTGTCAACCCAACTCACCTGTCTAACCCAACTCAATTATCAACTTGAGAGCTAAAATTATTAATTTCATTTACTCAAACTCTTAATTTCTTCAAATTAAGCCCTTATAATTATGTTTTTTTAGGTTGAGGGGGTAGTTTGGAAGTTGGTTTGAATGCTTTTGACTAACTAAACACACTTTCATTTGGGTTTAAAATAAACACGCTTGATTTCACATATTTTGAATTAGTGCTTAAAATGAACCTAAGATTTGGATAATTCTTAGATACATTTCATTTAGTGCTTAAAACACATCATAACTCTTAAAACATTTTAAAATTTGGTATTTTAATCATGAAATTAGTCTAAGTCTTGAATATTTAATTTGGGCTTAAAATGAACTTAGGTCTTTATTGCTTCAAGTGGCCTTTTTTGTGCAGTATTTTACCATTTTAGCAATTAAGTCCAAGGGCCAAAAAAAACATCACCTAATCTCTTATTTGTTGATTAAAATTGAACTCATTTGTCAATTTTATATGCAATAGGTGATTAATTAATTGATTGGCAAAAAGAAGGACATTGCGTGTATGCTCTTCCATCCATCCTCTTTAGGAAAATTTTGGAATCAAAAGTGCCATCCTTATTGTAAGAAATCTTAGCCCAAGACTTAAAAAGAATTTCATCTAAATTACTCCCTAAAAACTCATTATAGTTTGAGGTGATCTTAAAAATGACCCTAAAGTTTTAATTTATATGTCTTTCATTTCATTGCATCTTGGCTTGTGAGGGGGACATCATTACCTCCCACGAGTTCTTTAGAGAAGCTTTAACCCAGGGTTTCATCTCTCAGCATTGACTTCACCCACTCTCACTAGGATCAAAAGGGTTGAGTGGTTAAACCACCTTTTAGTGATGGAGTTGCACATGGGATGTATCTGCACTTTGGACATCACACTACACTGAATGAATTATAGGATGTAGTGGTTGTAAAAAGGACTAAACCTTTTTTCGACAACCCAAGTGTTGTGAAAACCCAATTTCCATGATTTTATTTTACATAGTTTGATGTGAAATTCATTGTGTAATTGATTCACCTAGAAATATTTGAAATCTTGATAGTTTAGTCAACCCCACATTACCATACCTTTGCTAGGATTTGGACAATTATACTTAGTGTATTTTGGTCATTTTTGCTTGGTATGTTTTGAGACTAAAATTTATTTGTTTTTCCATAATCCATGTCAAAATAAAAAAATTTATACGTCGATATTTTATCTAAAGAGGTGTTATGCTAGTCATTTTACACCACACTTGTACCTTAAAATGTTTTGCTAAACTTGTTTGTATGTGTGTCATTTAAATTGTAGAGGGTAGTGTTACACTACCAAAATCATATCAAACCATTTTACCTTTGAATATTTAAAACATAACATTGATCACATCATTTGAGCATGCTTATGCCATTAGGTTGCTCAATTTATTTCAAAACTTGTTTACCATTGTGTCAAAAACCATTTATTTCAAACAATGTCACATTAGCCATTTCGACCTTATTTATGTGTCATCATGTTATTTAATCTTGTATAGCTTGTTTGGTCAAATACTTGTTTTCAACATTGTGCTTCAATTAACCTTGTCAATTTTGGATCTAAACATTGATTGATTTCTATTTAGGCCTCAATTCATGGAGCTGACACATAGATCTTTCTCTTTTGGGTTACATAACTTTAGTTAATCAATTACCTAAATTTGAAAACTATTGATGTTTTGTTTGTTTAATGCATATCCTCATCATTATCTGTGCCTTCATTTGGGAGAACATGGTCTTTCTCTAAAATCCTTTTGTCTTATGCCTAATGCCAACTGATCATGTTTATATTTGATTTTGTATGTCAGGTCTATGTCAAAGTTGTTTCCCAACTTATTAGATTAAATTCACATCATGCCTTTATTTTAAGTCTAGTTATTGATGTCATATGGCCAAAAGTACTAACATATGCCTATTTGTTTGAGCCTATCTTTTAACTCCGCATTTGGACAAAATGCCTAGTAACTTAACTTTTCCCTTTCCTAGTTTAGACTTTGTTTGAAACACTTTGACCTAGACTTTTCACATGCCAATTTTTATTCAAATGATTGACATTTTGTGTGTATAACATTTGACGTTAGATGTTTGATGTTAGACTATTTTATGTTAAGTTTTATCACAAACTATTTTGGAGATACAGTTCCACTTTCAAATCATTTTTGGAGATACAGCTCCACACTTTTGACCAAGTTAGACCAAGTTTGAACTATTTGTACTTTTGAAATAGTTTTTCAAAGTTTGTAGAACTCTAAGCCTTTTTGTTTTGGAAATTTTTTCATTTATGTGGATATGTCTAGCTACACTTATGGTAGAGTCACATACAATCCAACTTATGATATAATGGCCACATAGAATCCCACTAGGAACCCCTATAGAGAAATATTTTCTGAGTTTTATTATTCTCCCTACAATACTCTATATGGGGAACATAGTCAACAACTACAAAATCTAAATCCAATTATCAATTGGGATGATATGGTTTATGAGGAGGACTTTGAAGACCCAACTATAGATAATGCCATTTGGTATATGAATCCATACCATCTTTATGATAATCAATACATGAAACACAGTCAAAAACTAGCTTATGATCCAACTTAAGATTAGGATGATATGGTTTATGAAAAGTACTTAGATGCATTAATTTGTGTGAGGAATAAAGATCCACAATGCCCCATTATCATTTTAAGACCTCATCCTTTAGCTTGTGTGAGTAATCATGCTCCACACCACCTTGTTGTTACCATTTTAGGACTTTATCCTTTGGATCATGTGAGTAATCATGATCCCCAATACCTTACCATTATCCAACTACAAGTCATTCCTTGTCTAGTACCAAGCCCATCTAAGCCTCAACTGATCTAATCATTTGAACATCAAGCTATGTTCAAAATTAGTATTTTCTAACTCTTTAGAAACCAAAGCCAAGAAAACCAACCAATCTGAGATGTTTTTGTTGAACCAACCACTTGTGATAAGTCAATCTATGATGAATCACCTATTGATCCTATACCAATTGTCAAAGTCTCACTATGATAAGTCAATATTTGTTGAGTCACTTCTTAATGATTATAACTACCCTTGGGAAAATTATTACCTTGACCATATGCCTATTTTTCAAGAGCAAACTATTGATAAGCCAATCTCTGAGGAGTTATCTCTTAACCTTTTTCCCATCTTAGAGGAGTCTCATTTTGAAAAACTAGTCTTTGTGGAGCCTATCATGCCATCATAGGCCATTACTTGTCTAATACCAAGCATTCAACAAGACATCATTATAACAAAGTACCCATCAAATGAAGAATCATAGTTAGAATTAGGTTATATTATTGAACCAATATCGGATTTAGTATCAGAATCAGAATCAACATTAGTCTCAACATTAGATTTAGAGTCCCTTGAGTCAGAATTAGATTCAAAAAAAGAATGTGTTCATGATTTTTATAACATTAGTCACACATACCTTGTAGATCAATTTGAATACATTTGTGATCCTTCTAAAGTTTTTAAGGATGAGTACTTCAGCTTTGACACAAGTTATCCTAGTATCTTCTATAAGGATTGTGTATCCTTTTCCCATTCTATTACCATTCCATAGGCCATTACCATCAACCAACATAGCCATATTATTGACATTCCATCTCCTATAAGTGTTGACTGGGTCAAAAGAATCATACTTTATTAAATTTCATCCATGGTGACATAGTATTTGAAGAAGAACAAGGAGGCCAAGACCACATTCATGTACTAGAAGAACACTCTCCTAGTGAAACCATTTTGAAGGTGCTAGGGGACAATCAAAGTCAGAACTCAACATCTTCTAGTGAAACTTTTTTGGAAGTGTTAGAAGAAAATCAAAGTCTAAATCCAATGTTCATTAGTGAAACCTTCTTAGAGGTGCTACGAGACAATTAAGACAAATTCATTGCTAAAAACCTCATTGAGGCACCAATAGCTGAGTACAAAATTTTTTCACTACTTGATGAAGATAAAATCAAATATCAAATCAAAACAGCTTCCAATCTATAGCCTAATCAGATGGTAGCTACTCTCAAGATCAAATAATAGAAAAATATGGTGATCCTAATGAGAGAATATTTAGAAGTCTTTGGCCCTACCACAACCAAAGTCATGTTGAATATAGTTTCAGCAACATTATGTGTGACTGAACATCCCAATCTTCATTTTTTTCCCAGCCATTCCACATTCCATTATCATCTACTATTTTATATCATAATCAAACCTATCATCCATTATTTATCCTTATTTACCATCTATGACCACACTTTCCTTTACAAAGGCTAAAAAGATACCTTGTCTTGATGCTTGAAGGAATCATAATCAATAACTAATGAAGATCACAAAAGCATTCTTGGCATCCAAATCTGTAGCCATTTATTGATAGAATAACCATTCAAATGAGGTATGGGCTAGCAATTAACATGATTAATTTTTTTTTTGTATCATTTATTGATCAGGTTGTGCATCTCCCCATCAATAGGAACAATAGAATCAAAAACCACACCTAGGATAAAAACATGTACCATACCATTTCACATTGCCATGCCATTGTCATGTATCCTTCCATTTACCCCATCACTTGGGGGTAACCCTCTTACCATTTTATCTAATTTATCAAACCATAATTATCCTTAGCAAGACTGTGCCATCTAACTATTCATTCCTATCTAGACCAAAGCCTATTTTTAGTCATCCTACCTAATCCTATTTTGATCTTGGTTAATTTGGTTCTTCCTACACTTTTTATGGGGGGATTCCAATCAAATTTCAATAATCAATCAAATATATGTTTATAATGATAGTCTATAAAAGTAGTTTGACAACTGATCTAGAAAGATATCTTTCATTTTCCATCATGTATCAAGTTTGTTTATGTGTGCTTGATTATAACTGCCTATAGGTAAATCAGTGTCTCACTAGTATTTCTACTAATTATAACCACCTATGAGAAAATTAGTATCATTTACCTAATCTATTATATCCTAGTTATAAATGATTATGAAAAAACTAGGGGAAACACTTGTTTACCATGTATTTCTACATCACTTTGCCATCATTGTTTTCATTTGATTGGCCATTTTATAGATTTGAGAACTTGTTGGGACCTAGTTGGTTTTTCCTCACCTTTTGTGCGGATGGAATTACTATGACTTGAGGTCATTTTAGGACTATGTGGGTCGTGCTTAATTCATGTTGAGGTCACCTCAATCCCCCTTTTCATATGCTACCACCATTTTGTGAGTAACTTAAGCTAAACACTCTCACTATTTTTTAAGTATCTTATCATTCTCTAAACAGTTAAGATACCTCAGAATTCTAAAAACATTCATAACATTTAAAAAATTCAAAAACATTTATCCTATCTAAGCTTAATCAGTTATCCTCTATCCACTTTACTAGGGCATGGTCATTATTAGGATGCTTTCTTTTGATTTTGTTTTCAATCTTTCTATTTTTTTGTTTATTTTAGGTTATTTGTTTATTTATTTTTCTATTTGTTTGTTTTTTTTTGCTTGCATGTTTGTTTGCTTTCAACATTATTGCCTTGATTCAGTCTATATATGTTCATTGGGTGACTCCTTGCACACATTATTATTGAGTTCATCCATATTCATACATCAACATTATCATCATGGTTTTTATCATTGGTGTATTTTTTTAGTGTTTATTAGATCAGAAGTCAATCCTTACACATATTTTGGCCAAGTTTTCATGGTGTTCTATCATGAAGACTACCATCACATGTTACAAAAAAAATTAGCTTCAAGAAGGTCTACAATCAATGGAGCCATATAATTTTTTCCTTGGCACTTTGGCAAATCCTCCCATCCCACCCTTAATCAAATCAATCCAATAACCATTCTAGTCATATCATTGCCAATCAGGATGAGCATCTCCTCATTAGAAAGTACAATTGAATCACTCATAATGATAAATCTTATTCTTATATTCATCTATTTCATCACTTTGCACCCACTCATCTTTATTTTATATTATATTTTATATCCTTGAGTTATGCTTGTTAATCAGCCCTAACTGGGGCACAATCATCTTTAGCCAATCTAGGTCTTCTTAATTATTATAATTGCCTATGGGTAAATCATTATTTTGACTTTTATTCTTGATTATAACTACCTTTGGGAAAATCATTAATCTTTTTAAATAAATTCATGCAATCCTTTTCTCATTTAGATTAATCTCAACCATGGGTTAATTCCACCTTTCTTCTTACTTCTTTTTGAGGTACCATCCATCAACAAATGTGGCAGCCACTCCCTAGAGGAGGCATCATCATAGGCTTCCCAAACACCATTTAGACTTTTTTTCTTCAACCATCATCTTTTTTTTGGCATACAGGCCTTTTCTCATTATTTGAGAAGACATTGCTTTACCTACGATTTGTAACATCTTCCTAAATAGGGGCAAATTGTAGACACCTAAATCTGGCCATCGATAACTTCCAACCAATTTTTTGACCAATTTCCACCAAAATGAATAAATTAGCCTAAAAATACTAAAACATATTAAATGAGTTGAAATTGATATATTCAAGTGCTAATTTTGGTTAGGGTATCTCTAAATGGGGCAATGTAATTAATGGGCTAGCTAACTTTGATTGCAAGTTTCTAATTTCACACTTTGGTGCCTTGGATTGCTCTTTTCTATCAAATAGCTTGCACGAGATTCACACCTTTATTATTTGGTTTTGGTAACATATTAAGTGGGGTAATGGATCTAATGCATCTGACATTGCATTCCAATTCTAATCTAGTCAAAATTTGGACTAATAACAAGGCATTCTGATCAATTTGAGTAATTTGTGCACAAAGTGCTTAATCATGTTTTAGGCTAATTAAACCAACTTAGAGCATTAAGTTAATTTTCCATGGAACTTGTTGAATAAATATTTATTAGAAATTAATTTTATTAATTTCATAATCAAGTGACATCATTTCTTTGGAAGACATCCCTAGACCATAAATGCATAAAATATTAAGGTTAACCCCTCCCATGCCTCATCAATTCCTCTCATGCCTCTTAAATGCCCTTCTATCCCAAATATTGATGAACCTATTTATTGATTTTTAATTACATAATTGGATTAATACTTAACCATACATCTCAATCTTAAGATGGATGGTTTAGGTTGATTCTAACCATTTTTTAAAATCCATAAATAAGAGGCCTTGCCACATGAATTTTAAGCTTAACTTGTGCAAAGTTACCATTCCAAATTTATTCCAAAGAGCTCTCACATGCCAAAGTTATGATGCCAAAGTATTGAATCCAAATCCAAGTAAGGTGCCAAGGAGAGATGGATCTATTCAAGCTTCCATTGATGCAGACTTCATAAGCACAAACTGAGCAAGCCACTACAACAATTCATTTGGAGAATCCAAAGAAGGTGAAGGATTCTTATTTTTCCTTAATTTTTAGTTGTGATTTTAATTTTTTTTGTTATTAATATCACCATAGTAACTAGGCATTAAGGTGTTAGTTTAGTGTGATTTTGATTTTATTTATCCATTAACACTATACTAATCTCCCCATATCATCAAATTCCTAGTTCACAGAAGGTACCCCATTTAGTAGTGAAGGCAATCTTGAATCTATCTTATAGGTTTACTAAGACCTGATTGTATCCTAATAATCCATCCAAAAATGACATCATCTAAGACCCACTCACCATATGAATGACTTTATCTAAAGAGGGAAAAGGATAGTTGTCTTTATATTAGGCCCTATTTAGGTTCTAAAATCAACATAGTTTGATTTCTCCATTCTTTTTCTGAATAGTAACTAAGTTATCCACTTATGTAAAATGGTAGACTTGGAAAATAATCCCAGTTGAGAGTAGATTTTGAACCTCTTTATGAATAAGGATCTCTAAGATTAGTTTCACAAGTCACTATCTCTATCTAAATGGATTTTACCCTTAAGTGGCATGGTATGCATTATCACACTAAAATCAAAAACCGTGGGAGCTTTGTATATCTAGAAATTTACATCTTTATTCTATATGAGTAATCCTCTGAGCTATTTTATTTTTGTTAGGTTACAATTAGGACTGATTTGGACATATTAACTCAACCTATCCTAGTTTGATAGTAATTGATTTTTTGCCAACACAGGTTGGTATTTATAGTTTATGTGTTGATTTATCTAGATCAAACACTCTCTCTAATGAGATTATATCTTTCAAGATGCAGTTTACTCTTAAGTTCATAATATCACCTTCATCATAGTCTTCACTAAGGGGATTGTCTCTATCCTTTATATCTATTATCTAGGCACTAAATACCCTAGAGTTGTTTAAAAATTCCAATATGTGATGATCATCATCAAAAACCTAAAATTTTTCAATGTTTCTTGGGACTAAAGGGTAGGGTATAAGATCTATAAAATAATTATTCAACCCTGAGTCATCTAAAGGAGTTAAATTCATAGCTAAAGTTTCTAGGGAACCCATAACCTATTTTTCTTCTCTGAGAATGGGGATAACATTAAATGCATCAAATGACTATATCAAGTCCTATGTTTTATGCTTGTATTTCCTCAATTAAGATAGCTTACACTAAAATTTTCTCCTAAACTAATTTACTACCAATAAGAAGATGAAATCTAAGCTCAAATATTATCAACAACAATTTAATGTGTTTGAGGCAAGATTGGTTGAAGACTCTAAGGAGCATGAAGGTGATGTCATGTTTCTCAATTCTAAGTTGGAATCTATATCTAAAACTCTAAGAGACAAAGAATAAGAATGCTCAAGGTAAACTTCTGAGATTTTGTCTTTAAAATATGAGTTAGATAAATTTTCTAGTAAGGTGAAGACAATTGTGAGATTTAAAAATAGCTCATGTGATCTATACAATATTTTGAGTGGTTAAAAGCATGCTATTGATAGAACTGACCTTGGATATGAAGAAGAATAAAAGAATGTAACTCAAGACAAGATGAAGACTATTGTGAATAAATATAATCATACTTTGAAGACAAATCATTAGACAAGGACTGAAGGTGTTGGTAGAATGAAGACAAATCTAATCAGATAGCTAAATGCCATGAGGTATGTAAGATTCAATGGTTATTATTACACATGTAATCAATTTGGGCATAACGATATAGAAAGAAAGAGACATATTAGAAATGAGTTTGCATGGGAATATGATGTGTATCATCAATCAAAAGAAGTAAGGAATATTAAATGCTTTAACTATCTTGATGTGGGACACTTTTCAAACCATTATCAACATAATATTAGACAAAGGGAATCCTCTTCAAAAGGGGGAGGTTGTTTTGTTTGCCATGACAAAAGACATATTTCAATTTTCTATCCAAACATGATAACATGAAATATGTTTCCATCAAGGGGTATGGTGTTCTACAATTGTGAACAGAGAATTCACAATTTTAGGTTATGTAAGTAAAGGTGTATAATTTAGAATAGGTTTAATTAGGCTCTAGAGTGTAAGAAAGAAGGCATTTAACACATGAAAGCCAAAGGTGAAAAGTGTGAGTCATGATGAGACTATAGTTTCAATTAATCTATTTGATATGGTGGAGAATGCTTCAAAAGTTGAAGAGTACCAAGGGCTCTCATTATCTGCTCATGTTGTGAGTGAAGAGATCAAGCTCAAAGAGAAAACCAAGGTGTTAGTTGAAGCTAGTTCTGAGGTATGTATGGATCCAAGTAAACATCCTCTTTTTATTGAGAAATTTTCATGCAAAGAACATATATTGTAAATGCCTTGTGATGAGGTTTTGAGCTGAAAATAAGGTTCTTCAGATGAAAAAGTATGCCATGAATATATGTTGTCTCCATGTATTGATAACCAATCATAGAAGAAAATGAGAATGTTATAATGGATGAGGAAGTTATTTCTCTTAAACTAAAGAAGAAGAAGAAGAAGAAGAATTATAAGTATCAAATCACCAAGGAGGAGAAATAATATGAGGAGATCTTGTTTTAGAGAATTATGGTGTAGAAGAGGTCTCTATCTATGTTTCTTAAGAGACTCTTTTTAGAAGAGAAGCAAGTGTTCTTGTATATACATTATTTATAGGGTTAGAATGGGTTTTTTTGATGGAATAATGAGTTTCATGTAGTTTGATGCTCATAAAGGTATATACACTTCTTTGTGATGTGCTCCAAGTGATTTTGTGGTCTCAAGGTATGTTTGTGCCAATTGATGATTTTTGAGTGCTCTCAATTTTCTTAGTTTTTGGCTTAAGGGTAAGCATGCCGAAAATTGGTTATAGGAAGTCTATGTTCCCAATGGTGTGGAAGCTCAAATTTTTGTCCAAAAGTGTGTTATGGGTGTCTCCAAGTATACAAGAAGTTTCATAGGTGTGCATTAACCATAAGGAGGTTTGTTGACTTTATTTGTTTTGAGATTATAGGGTTTTGAGCTATGCTATAAAAGTGGTTTGCCTTATGATTTCATATATAAGGCCTTTTAATATGTTAAATGGGCCAAATGGGTGGTCAAATCAAGATTCATAGAGAATTGAATGTTTTTGGTTCTCAAGTTATTGTGAAGGAAGTATATTGCATAGGATGATCTAGTTGTTTCAAATTTGTGTACTTGAGGGGGAAAATGAGATTGCTATATATATGAAGTTTCAATTCATAAATATGTGTCTACTAAAAATTATGGACTCTTGGGCTCTGCAAGTTCTAGGTAGGGTTATAAGGAGGCTAAACAAGCCTAGTTTGAAGAAGAGTGATTTTTTCTCAGTTTCTCCAAAATAATAAGGTTTTTTTATTTGAAGAGAGTTCTTATATTATACTATTTCATATTTCATATTTGGTGAGTGTCATGAAGTTATGTTGATGATCCTATGGTAGCTTGAGAAAGAAGGCTAGTAAGCATATGTGGTGATTCTTCATGATGTGTAGAGATTTGAAGATACTCAGGAGGTGAAATTTCTCATATATATTAGGGGGAATCCCTCTCATATGTTTCTTGATGTATTTCATCATATTTATATGGTTTTGTGTGTTATTTATTCATTGGTTGCAGTGCTTGGTTGAAGAAAGTGTTGACATGGAGCAAGAGGAAGTTTTCAAGGCAAGCATAAGCAGGCTCAAGGTAAGGGGGAGTTTGTATAATCTTTATAAGATATTCCTTTCCTATTTGATGATATTTTTAGGTTATTAGGATCAATTTTTTCTCACTTTTTCATTTTATCAAAGGGGGAGAAAATTCTTGTTATGGGAGTGCTTCAAGAAGAGAAAAGGTGACCTTTATATTGCTATATTGATATGTGTTGACATTAATGAAAAAGGGTGAGATTGTTGGATTATTATCAATGATGTCATGGTGATTTCATGGAGATGTGTTGGTGAGTGGATGAAGTGCCTTGATATCCTAAGTGATAATGACAAAGTTTGTAAAATGTTTATCCTAGTATGCTTGAAGTAGGCTTGATTGATCTTTAGAGTTTGACTATTCAGAGATGATTAGGTATGAGTCTAAAGTATTGAGCATGTGCAAGGTGTCCTATCAAATGTCTATGGTGGTTAGAGTTCTTGTTTTCATGAGTGGTATTCATTTGGTTCTTCTTTATGGCCATCTTGGCAAGATTGGTCTAGTGGCAACAAATTTGAGTAGGTAGTTTGATGATGTCACCATTACCATGTAGAAGTGAGTCAAGAAGAGTTGGTCATATGGTTATGACCACATTAGTCCTAGTTTTTATGTGCTAGATATCAAGTCATGTGATAAATCATGATCAAAAATATGAGGATGAAAAGTTTGCTACTCAGATAGAATTCACTATGTTCCCATACTTAGCCAAATTTTAAAAAGGGCTCAAGCAAAGTTGAGTAAGCATGTTGATGAGGTCAGCATTCACACGAGAGAAAGTGTCAATAAAAATTGATCATATGGGTTTGTTCATTTTTGTCACTAGTTTTTATGCACTAATTATTATGTCATAAACTAAAATGCATCAAAATATATGCATATGTAAAGTTGGGCTCCCAAGTATTTTGATAGTGTTTTCCCATACTTAGCCAAAATTGCATGAGGAAAGAAAGAGTTGAGTAATAATTTTGATGGTATAATATCTCACATATGTGGATGTTTCAGTAGAAGGTGATCATATGGGTTTTTTTAGTTTTATACCTAGTCTATTTGTGTTAAATTTTAGATCATGCACTAAAGTGCATTAAAAGTTATGCAAGAGTAAAGTTGGCCTCCCAAACAAATTCTATGCATAGTTGGATTTGTGAAAGAAAATTTTAAGTGATCATGATAGTGTTATATCTCACACATGAAATGGTTCCATGATAATATTTTTAAATTATTGGAATCCCCTATTGAAGTTGTTCATATGGTGTAAATTTGAGGTCATGATATTGATTGAGGCAAAAGATATATATGTGTAAAGTTGGATCTCTAGGTATATTGTAGTTGGTCCCTATACTTAGTCAATTTGCATGATGTTAAATATCGGTAACTAGTGTATATCTAATGGTTCATGGAAAATCATGTAATTTTATCCAATATTGTATATAGAGTCAAATGGGTCAATGTGATATTTGTTTAGCAAAGGTGAAGTTTGAGTAAGATTGATGGAGCGAATTTGCCCTAAGATGTCAAGAAGTAGCAAGATGAGGATAGTTACATGATGTTTAATGCTAAGTAGAGATAAATATCAAGCTTATTCCAAAGATAAATAGTGAGTATGTGATCATACTAATTGACATTAGTTGTGCACATTAAATTCAAGAGGTCAAACTGACAGTTGTCTAGCATGATTAAAGTGAGGATAATCTTGAAGAGATCAATGGAGCATGTTTAGTCAAAGATGCCAAGATGCACAAGATGAGGTCAAAGAAATAGAGGTTTAACATTATTAAAGGTTGAAGGAGATAGATGGTGAATATTATATCTGATCATTAAGGAAATGAGATAATTATAAAGTATCCAAGGTTTAACTATGATCGTTGCCATTTGAATATTTGAATTTGCTAAGGGAAAAACTAGTGTGATGTTCCCAAAATCCATCACTTGTTTTTGTGGACAACATATAGACCATTTTGGTCCTACAAACCAAAAATCTCTCTTTTCTTTTTCAAAAATGTTTTGAGTAGTTAAGTTTTTCAAATATTCAAGCCTTTTTAGTTAAGGAAGTCGCAAGTTCAATAAGTAGGCTTTCTTCAAAAGAAGTTCAAAACACTTAAGGCTTTTCCTTAGTGTTTTGAGGGTGGTTCAATGCAAAGGTTCGATCAAAAGACTTAATGGTAGGCTTCAAACAATTAGAATGAACCACCTTGAACCATTTAACCCCACCTCTAAAAGGTTCAAAGGTTCAAATGACTTCAGTGGACTTAAAGAAAAGAAGGCTTCGAAGAGTTAACATTGAACCATTGAACCGTTGAACCTTAAACCAAAATGGTCCAAAGGTTCAAGGTTAAATGACTTTAATAAGTCTAAAAGACTTAAAAGAAAAGAAGGAATCAAAGAGTGAAGATTGAACTATTGAACCTTGAACCAAAAAGAGTTCAAAGGTTTAATGAGTTCAAAAGTTCAAATGACTTAGACGAACTTAGAAAATCTAGAGAGTTTGAAGCTTCAAAAAAATCAAAGAAATAAGATTGAATCGTTGAACCATTAAACCTTGAAATGAAAGTTTCAAAGGTTCAAAGGTTGAATGAGTTCAATAAGTTTAATGGACTTAGAAAATAAAAGACTTCAAAGAAAGAGAACAAACCGTTGAGTTATTGAACCTTGAACCGAAAAGGTTCAAAAGGTTCAAAGGTTCAATGAGTTCAAAGAATTCATAAGTTTAAATAGAAGCTTTGAGAAAATGAAGGAAGTGAAAGATTCCAGAAAGAAGTTCAAAGGGATGGTTTAACCTAAGAATAAAAGGAGAGTGAACACGGCTCATCATAAAACATTGAACCTTTGAACCATTGAACCTTTAAACCAAAAGATTTCAAGGTTTAAGGTTTAAAGAGGTTCAAAGGGATCAGTGACGTCCCTATGGATGTCAATTTTAGGGTGATGGAATAACCATTGATTTTCAAAAGCCCTGAGAACAAACTCAGCAACCAACCTGGAAAGGAGCCTAAGAAGTGAATGGAAGAAGTGAGATGATAGTCTTGAGAGCTTAGGTTGTTAAGAAGAAACAAAACATGGCAAGGAAAGGAGGAGTAACTAAAATAAATCTAGAAATATCTGCAAGAGAGTTATTTCTAGTAGGTGGAATAGTCCACCAAGTAGACATCAGGGAACATAAACATTTAAAGACAACCTATTTTTCTTCATTGAGTCAAGGTGAATGGACAGCTATGTAAGTATCAAAAATAAGACCAGACAACCCATGCTAAGGAAGGGACATTTGAGATAATTCACAATGCCAAACTCAAGGCTAATGACCTATTCCAGCATGGCCCTTTCACAAATATTCATGGAATTCAATTTGGCATGGGCCATTTTCATGAAAAGAAGCACCCAAGTCTTTCTTGTAATGCTATATATTGTAATCTCTCATTTTGTATAGGGGAGATCTCTCTGTTATCAGAAGCAAAGCTATGCCCAAATTGAAAAACATTCCTAAGACTTTGAGCTTAGAATGTTAATTATATTTTGTTAAATGAATGAGAAAAACAAGTGACTTTTCAGACTTTGTGTTGGAATAAGCTTGTGTCATCTAGGAAATTGTTTTTATGTCTATTTCCTAAATAAAGTCTTGTCTATTTAATCAAACAAGTAGAGCAAGTGGAAATAATCTAGAAGATATCCTAAATCCAGCTGTGGGAGACTTTGTGCTACCATAAGTGTCTTCAGTCTGTGTTTCATGTAAAGGATACTAGAGAGACTTTGAGCTCTATTTATCCTTCATAATCCTTTACTCTATTGTAGTTTTAGATGCAAACTTTGAGCTACGTTTAATCCTGCTATGTTCCTGTGTCCTAATTATTAGGAGAGACAATGAAAGACTTTGTGATTTCATTGGTTTCTTGTGGTTTTTGTTACTACCTAGGAAGAATCTTGTTGTTGGCTATATATCACTTTTTAAAGAAGAGAAGTGCCTCTTCAGCAATTTCCTAGGAATTCTCCCCTATTCTATGAATATCATCTCTAAAAAAATAGCGATGGATGGTATGATTTCACCACTGTGTGTATTTTTAGCTTATATATATATATATATATATATATATATATATATATATATATATATATATATATATATATATATATATATATATATATATATATATATATATATATATATATATATATATATATAGTTTATAGGGAACCTCCCCTTGATGAGAGGAGAGATTTATCTCCTTATGATGTGGTAGACCTACACATTTTTCCAATTAAATATCCTTATGTTGTGGTTTATGCACCTATTTTGCCGTCAGTCAGTTGGTGACAAAATATTCACCTAACACAGTGCTCAATAATTTGTCCATATCTTTCGATAGAAGATGAATTTCTTAATGATTTAAAAATAAAAATTGTAGAGGACTGCATGGTACATCCATTAAACCTAGTTATGAGATATGAAAGCATGTATAATCAAAGATATGAAGGTCTAAATTTTACTATGTGTTTGTGCTTGTTCTGCAAGTGACTTGTGAAGGATAATTGATCTTGTACAATTGTTGTTTTGATGTTTCATGATGAATTAGCTATTTGGGAGTGTTGTAGATTCCATGATGGTGATCTGTGTGGTTTTTGGAGGTGTGATAAATATATCTTGAGTATGAAAAATGCTTAATAAATTGACTATGTTTTTATTCATAATGTTCCTATACACCAAGTCAATGTTTAAGTTGTTTAAGCATATGCAGAGGTGAGCAAAGATGATTATGATCATTTGAGGATGTAAAAGGGGATATAAATAGTGGAGTCATATATTTGAAATTGTTCATGTGTTCTTATTTTGATTGATGAAGTGATAAATGGTTGAATAGGTCTCCATTATACTTATAAGAGTTATAAAGGCCTTATTAAAAGGTGTAGTTGCTCAAGGGTGACCCATAGATGCTATGACTGACCTATGAATATTGTATTGAGATATGTGTCAATTAGATTGTTGCATTAAGGGTTAAGGCATGCTTAAAGATGGTGGTGATAATGATTTTTCTATTAATAGTGGAACGAAAGATAATGATTTCTAGACTTGTAAGTGAGAGTCTTTAGAGAGATTTGAGAGAGGTTTGTGTCTGTGAATTATGGATCAAAGGATGGGTAGAGTTATATGAGGATGAGTTGAAGATCATAGAAATTTGAGGACTATTTTTATGACCTATTAATCATTATTTTTTTGGTATAATAGTGCTCTTATTTTTTAAGTATGAGCAAAGGTGTAGAGTGATATTCAGAGGTCCATCATTAGGTGTTGAAGACATAAATGTAAATATGGATGTGTTCATAGGTGTTTTTGTGGTAGATTAGAATCTAAGGTGGTTATATCATCCTTGTAAGGTGAAACTTGATAAAATGTTTGGTTGTTATTTTAGCTCAAATAGACATGTGTGGTAGAACCTTGTAGGATTGTAGTCTCACTAAATAGGGATTGTAGTTCCTTGATCATTTGTAGATGTTATAAATTGGATCTTATTAATATAAGAAATCAGTCCAATTACAGGTTTTAGTGGGTTTTCTCCCCCAAAATGGTTTTCCATGTATGCCTTGTGTTATATGATTGATCTTGCATTGTCTCTCTTGCTCATTGTTATGAATTATGTGTATACTTCATGAATGCTTGTGGTAACTGATTAAGTGTTTGTAAATATTAGAATTGAATTTGGATTATTTGGGCTCATTGATTCACTCCCCCCTCTTAGTGATTGTACCTCTAACAATTGGTATCAGAGTTGATCCTTTGGTAAAGGTTTAATAGTTTGAAGGTGATCCAAGGTACAATATGGGTAGTCATCAAGGAGGTTTCTCTACTAAGCAAGCATTGATGTTCAATAGATCCAATTATGCTTTTTTGAGTATAAGTATGAAGACATACATTATGTCCCTAGGGTTTTATGTAAGGCAACTTGTTCTGGATGGTTATGTTTCTCATATTATTCCTCCATATAATGTTGTTGATAAGAAGTTATTTGAGAATAATTCCAAGGCAATGAATGCTATCACTTGTGGTCTTTCAGAGATTGAATACACCAAGTTAACCCATTATAAATATGTTAAAGAGATATGGGAAAAAATGTAGATCATTTTTGAAGGAAATTCAAAGGTCAAACTTGCTAAGTTGCAGAATCATAGAAGGTAATATGAAAGTCTCAAGATGAAGGAAGAAAATCTTATGGCATCCTTTCTGTAGAGAGTTGATGAGACTATGAACATCATCATAGGTCTTGGAAGAAATATTGAAGAGTCTACTATAGTCTAAAAGGTATTAATATCTTTATCTCTCAATTTTGATCTAAAAGTATCTGCTATAGAAGAGAGTCATGATCTTACTCAGTTGAAGATGGATCAATTACATGGCACCCTTACAACATATGAGATGAGAATAAATGATAATATACCACCAAAGAAGGAAGCAGCATTCAAGATAGAGATGAGACCTAAGAAGAATTTCCAAGGTAGTAAATCTAAAGAGGATGACATATTTGATATTGATGAGGATGAAATAATTGTTTTGATTATTAGGAAATTAAACATACATTTAGGGAAGTATAAGGGTAAACTATGTTGTTCCCAAAATCCATCACTCATTTTTGGGGACAACATATCAACTATTTTGGTCCTACAGGCCAAAATTCTCTCTTCCCTTCTCAAAAAATGTCTTGAGCCCTCCAATTCTTCAATTATTCAATATTTTTCAGCTAAGGGACTTGTAGGTTCAACAGGTTCAACAACTTCAATAGGCGAGCTCTCACAAAGAAACAAGTTCCCAACATTTAGGTAATTTCAAGGTTGGTTCAACATCGAGGTTCAACTAAAAGGTCCATCGGCAAGCTTCAAACAAAAGATTAAACCATTGAACCATTGAACCCTGCCTCCAAAGGTTCAACGACATCAATAGACTTAAAGAGTTAAGCACTTTGGCAAGTTCAAAGTTTAACCACTTCAGAAAGTTCAACGACTTCGAAGGACTTAAAGAAAAGAAGACTTCAAAGAACAAAAGATTGAACCATTGTACCTTGAACCAAAAGAGTTCAAAGCTCAAAGGTTCAATGAGTTCAACAGAGTTCGAGAGAATTAAAATAATAAAAGATTCGAAGAGCCAAGAAAGAAAGGTTAAACCGATTGAACCTTGAACCAAAATGGTTCGAAGTTCAAAGGTTCAATGAGTTCAATAGAAAAAAAGGATCCAGAAACTTTGAAGGACCAAAGGATTCTGAGAAAGAGAATGAACCGTTGAACCTTGAACCAAAATGGTTCAAAGTTCAAAATTTTAAAGGTTTAAGGAATTTTAAGGTTCAAGGAATCTTTGAGTGAAGGAAGGAAGCAGAAGATTCTAGAGACAAGTTCGAAGAGATGGTTCAACCGAAGAGAAAAGAAAGTGATTAAACCAAAGAAGCGATTGAACCAAAGAAGTGATTGAACCAAGGATCCGATAGGACTACCCAAACCATTAAACCATTGAACTGATGCACCTTGAAGGTTTAAAGGTTCAAGTTTCAAAGTGGTTCAAGTGACCAAGGGACCAATGACATCCCTATAGATGTCAAATTCAAGGTAATAAAATGCCTATTTATTTTCAAATATGGCACAGGATCTAAAGACAAAACTTAGCGAACAACTAAAGAAAGAAGATGAAAGAGCTTGATGAAGGCAAGAAGATGGCCTAAGAGCTCAAATTGCAATAGGAAAAAGGGAAAGCTATAGGAAATATAGAAATATCTATAAGAGAGTTATTTCTAGTAGGTGAAATAGTCCACCAAGTGGACATCAAAGAGCGTGAGCACTCAAGGATGCAACCTATTTTTCTTGATCAAGTAAAGGTGAAGTGGATAGCTGTGCAAATATTAGGAAGAGGAACAAGTGGCCCATACTTCAAAAGGAGACATTTGAGATGAATTGACATGCCACAGTTAAGTTTGATGCCCTGTTCCAGCATGGACCCTTAATAAAACTAAAAATGCATTCAAGGCATTGAATGCATCATGGGACATTCCATGAAACAAAGCACCCAAGTCTTTCTTGGAGTGTTATATATTTTAATCTCTTATTTTATGCAAAAAGGGGGGATCTTTCTGTTATAGAAGCAAAACTCTACCCAAATTGAAAGGCATTTCTTGAGACTTTGAGCTCAGATTATTAATCATATTTCTTTATTTGAATGAGAAAACAAGTGAACTTTTAGAGTTTGTGCTAGAATAGCTTGTGTTATTTAGGAAATTGCTCTTGTGTCTATTTCCTAGAAGCATTCTTGTCCATTTAATTTAACAAGCAGAACTAATGGAAGTAATCAAGAAGGTGAACTGAAGCCGACTATGGAGAGACTTTGTGCTACCATAATTATCTTTAGTGTGTTTGTTTTTTTGTTTTTGTGTAAAGGATCTTGGGACAACTTTATGACCCCATTGTTCTTCATATTTTACTCTTTGGCAGTTGAGGTGGAGATTTTGTGCTACACCTCATTCTACTGGTTATTGTGCCCTGTTACATTTACTTATCATTACCAAAAAGAATTCTTGATGTTTTTTGTAGACCACTTCTAAAAGAAGAGAAGTACCTTCAGTGTTTTCACCAAAATTCTCCTATGTCTGTGAACATCATCTCTAAAAAAAGAGAGATGGATGGTCTTATCCTACCCCTGAGTGCTATTTCAGCTTATATATATAGTATATAGCATATCATAGTTATAAGGAACCTCCCCTTGATGAGAGGAGAGATTTGTCCCCTTTTGATGTGGTAGACCTGCACATTTGGTCGATTAATCTCCTTATGTTGTGGTTGAAATAACCTATTTTTCCCATCAGTTAATTGGTGACAGAATATTCACCCAATAGTCTTTAGTGACTCCATTAGGGATCATTTTATGCAATTTGAAGCCTCAAGCTTTAAATTGAAATAGTCTCTATCCTTATCCATTTTAGTTTTGCACTCTGGTAGATCCATGGTATACAAGAAGCCAGAGATCTAAAGGTATTATTGACCCTATATTCGAGTTGGTATAGCAAACTAATTTTGACCTATTTCTTTCTCCATCTCACCTTTAGCGAACTAGGAGTTTTCCTCCTACCAAAATTAGGTCTCCATTACCAGGCAAAGTGTCCATTTCTATTATTAGCAAAGCTTTGTCAATACATACCCCTCAAACATTTGTTATCTCTCCCTTTAGTAGTCAAATCATGGCAGTTCAAGGCCCTTGGGTAACTCTTTTGGTCCACTCAATCTAACTCCACCTCTATATGAACTGCCTCACAATTGAAGGAAGAATTTCCTCAAATTCTTTGGTGATGAGAGAGTTCATCCTAATGAACATATTACAGCCTTCAGCATAGCCTATGGCATGATAGGTGTGGAGTATGAAGACGTAGCAGTCAGGTTGTTTGTGGAAACATTGCAAAGAGCTATTGTAGACTGGTTTGTAGACCTAGACTATGACTGAATGGAACACCCTTAAAGCCAAATTTGAAGCGAGGTTCAAGCCTATAGAAGATGCACATGCCCTACTGGCCTAACTCACTCAAATGAAGAAGGAGCCTCATGAACCTATGAGGGAATTCATTGCCAAATTTGACAATCTAAGGAATAGGATTCCTATAATTGCTTAGCTAACTGCTGAGAACCTTAAATGTTTTTTCATCAATTCTCAGCTGCCTAAAGTGAGTTTTTTGCTAAGATAGGATATCCACATAGACCTTGCTACTGCTCAAGATTTGGCCATTGAGGTGGAAGATGATCTTATCTTGGTAGGAAAGATAAGGAGAGATCCTAATAGAGGTAAATATTATTCATCTTCTAAATATTCATCTATAGGCACCACTGATCTAATGGTGCAAAAGCTAGCAAATGAGTTGTTAGCTCTCAGGAAGCAAATGGTGCAAGGGATGTCTTTTTCTCCTTCATACTAAGATATACCAAGGAGGACATTCCCCAATTAGTCATATCAAGGCAATGCTACTAGGAATCAAGGGAAGCCAAATCATCTTCCTCCCCCATAGGGGAAACTTGCCATTGAATCACCTCTAACCAATTTAGCAGTTGGATATCTTGAAATAAAATTTGATTTCTCCTTTTAGCCTGAGTTGAACCCAAAAGATGACACTGATATCTTCACAAAAAACTAAGAAGAATCATTTGGTGACTCTAACATTAGTTTCTTGAACTACCAGGATGAACCCAGAAGTAAAGGCAAAGCATTTGATAGATCATACATTGTATTCACCTGGTCCTAGAACCAGTCAGCCCAACAAGCTGATAAAAAAATAGAGGAGTGAGCTCAACCAACAATTTCAATTGCTAAGTGGGGAACCACTCTGCCTTTTCAATCAAAGGACCCAGTGATCGCTAAAAAATTAAGTACCTCAAGTATGCCTTCACCTTCAACTCCAATTTTGTAGATCATTACCCCCTCCTAAAAACCAAAAGAATGAACTACCTTCCCCTGTTCCTAATTCATTTCAGACATTTGATATAATTGACCATGTCAAGAAAACCAAAATTCAAATGTCTAAATTTGAATTCCTACAATCCAACCCTAAGTAGTTGGATAAGTTGGTTCAATATGTAAAGAATAAAAATGTCCCTATAGGACCAGTTGTTCCAAAGGTGACTCCCACATCCACCTGGAAAAACCTTTTCATTACTCCTACTACTACTCCTAGGAGGATAGAACCATTTTATGTCTCCCTACTGATAAATGGACACCAGCTGAACAACTGTATCATAGACTCAGGGGTGTCTAATAATTCCATGCCTGCCAAAGTAGCAGAATCTCTTAAACTCACACTACCCAAGACATTTGGGAGATATTTCTCCATGGAAAACAACCAAGTGCCACTACTGGGACAAATCAAGGACACCCAATTTGCATTTATGTCATTCCCAAATAAAAAGATCAAAATGACAGTCCTGGTGGCTGACATCCTAGCCTCATACAGCATTCTTCTTGGGTGAAATTTCTACAAGGATGTTGGTGGCGAGTTAAGTATGGACCTGTCTAAAGTGAGGATCCCAGTCAAAGGTGTCATGCAGAGATTGCTCCCTAAGAAGGAGGCAAATATGTTGTCACTCAAACATCAGTGCCTGAAGCTCAAATTCTATTTGAGTCTTCAGGTGTGGGTAATTACTTCCTGACTACAGAGGATGTTTCTGTCCTAACTGATGAAACTTCTGAAGATGAAAAAATAAAAATTGGTACAAACAAAATAGTAGAAGAATTGATAGAACATAGTGCAAGTGTAGAAGAATCCTCCCCTCCAAAAAAAGAAAAATATAAGGAAAGGTTAGTTTCTGATAATGTGTGGATTCTCAAATTTGATGGCAGCTATTCTTCTACCAGCTCAGGTGTCAGAATTGTGTTGATATCTCCTCAAGGATATATTTTCCCCTAATGTTATAAATTGTAGTTTAGCAACACCAAAAATACTACTGAATATGAATCACTGCTGCTTGAATTGAATGCTGCTCAAGACAGAGGTATCAAACTCCTTCATGACAAAGGAGATGTTGAGCTAGTGGTTTGCCAGGTCAAGACCCTGTACCAAACCAAAAATGAGAGATTGCACCATTACTGCAATTTGGTTTGGAATCAAATTAAAAGCTTTGATGCTTTTAGTATCTCTGTAGTACCCAGGGAATTCAATGATCGAGCTAATACATTAGCTATTTTAGTGACTCTCTTGGTTCTTCACCAAGATTTTAAGGGAGATAGGTATACTATCAAATTGGTCTTTTGACCAAGTGTGCCTAACAATGCCAATCATTAGCAAGTGTTCAATGGAGACAACCAAATCATCACCTTTCTGGAATAAAAAGATAGCTTTAAATAGCTTCACTTTGAAGGTAGTGAGCCTAAAAAACTTGAACCAGACCCTGAAACAAGCTTAGACGTAGGTGAAGAATTCTTATAGCTAAAAGGGAATAAAATTCCCAAAGGATTGGTTTCCCTTGAGAAACTGTTTAACAAGCATGACAAGTTCATCAAATAGCAACAAATGGATTTAGGCTCCTCCTAGGATTTTGATCAAATAAATTTGGGTACTAAGGAAAATCCCAAGATGGTGAACATTGGGAAATGCTGCACTCCTGAGGAAAAGCTCAAATTTTTTGCCCTGCTTCACCATTACATGGATGTTTTGGTGAACTCCTATGATGATCTGAAGTCACTCAGGCTTAAAGAAATTTGCCATGAAATTCCTCTCAAGAGTGATTCAGTGCCTTACAAGTAGAAATCTTGACAGTATAATCCAAAGATATCAAGTACTATTCTATTTGAAATATAGAAAATATTGAATGCTAGAATAATTTTTCCAATCTATCATTCCACATGGATTGCAAACATAGTTCATATGAGGAAAAAAATATGGCAAAATTCACCTCTACATGGATTTTAGGAATTTGAATCAATCCTCCTTAAAGGATAATTACCCTCTACCCATCATGGATCAAGTCCTTCAGATAGTGATTGGTTCAGAGATGTTATCAATGCTAGATAGTTTCTTAGGGTACAATCAAGTGAAAGTTGGTGAAGCAGACCAACATAAGACTGCCTTCACCATACCTTGGGGCACCTTTGCATATCAAAGATTGCCATTTGGCCTGATAAATGTTGGGGACACTTTTTAGAGAGTAATGGACCTTGATTTCAATGATGAAATGGGTAAGTTCATTATGGTGTACCTTGATGATTTAATAGTCTTTTTCAAGCATCGTCTTGATCATGTGTGCCATTTTCAATAAGTTTTGGAATGATGTTTCCAGAATGGCATTTTTCTAAATCCCAAGAAGTCTATTTTTGGGGTAATAAAAGGGAAACTTCTCAGACACATTATATCTTGAGAAGGCATAAAGATTGACTCGGAAAGAGTCAAATCCATCTAGGAGCTTACTCTGCCCACAAGTAAGACTACAATTCACTCTTTCTTTGGAAAGGTGAATTCTTTACAAAGGTTCATCCCTAAGTTCACCGAGAAGACTCACCACATTGTGAACATGATGAAGGGAAAGGCCACTTTTAGTTGGACTAAAGAAGGCAAATTGGCATTTTGAGACATCAAGACAGCTATAGCCCATGCCCTAATTTTGGTTTGTCTAGATTATACCAAAGATTTCATAATGTATAGTTATACTTCTGAGCACACATTATTAGCAATTCTAGTTCAACATAACAAAGAAGGTGTGGAATCTCCCATATCCTTCATGAGTTGTCCTCTCAAAGCTCATGAACTAAAATATTCAAATCTAGGGAAGCATGTTTATGCAGTGGTAAAGGTAGTAAAGCACTTCCATTTTTAAATCCTGAATTCACACATTATTTCCTTAGTTCTTGATACCATAGTCAAATCCATTTTAACTCAGCAGGAGTTTGGAACCAAAAGAGGCGAATGAATTGCTAAAATTTATGAGTTTGATCTCATTATCAAACTAATGAAGCTTGTGTAGGGAAGGGGTCTCTGCCAATTGATTTTTGATAATAAACTAGAAGAATTATGGCATAAAAAAGCAAAAATTGAAGACACGCTAATAGTCCTCTTTGTCTCTACCATGAATACGTGGTATTCGAGTATTGCTCATTTCCTTACTTATGGTGAGTGTCTTACTCACCTGTCTCGTAAAGAAAAGAAGACTGTCAAGTTAAAAGTTGTCAATTTTGTCCTATGGGACAATGACCTATATAAGAGGAACCTTGATGGAGTGTTCCTTCACTGTGTGGATAAAGAGCAGCAGAACCAAATTTTGGAGTCCTTCCATAATCTAGCCTGTGGAGGACATTTTTCTACACCTACAATTGCCCATAAAATTCTGTGAGCCAGGTATTTCTGGCATACTCTATTTCAAGATGCATACAAATGGGTATAAAGATGTGAATTGTGCCAATAGTTCATTGGAAGACCCAACTTAGTTGCTTTGCCTCTTAAGCCAGTGGTAATAGAAGAGCCATTTCAACAATGGGGAATCAATTTCATTGGTGCTATAAACCTGTCTTCAAGCGCTAGACATGATTATGTCCTCACGGCCATAGATTACTTCACCAAATGGGTGGAAGCTATTCCAACCAAGAATGATACTTTAGAAGTAGTATGCAATTTCTTCAAAGAAAACATCATTTCTAGGTTTGGGGTCCCAACCAAGATTATGACAGACAATGCAGCCTATTTCTCTTCTCATGAGATCACTTAGTTCTATTTTTATTATTGGATTACCCTCTCCCATTCCTCTGATTATTTTCTACAAGGGAATGGCCAAGCAAAATCAAGCAACAAGAACTTGGTGACCATCATCAGGAAGCTGGTGGATGACAAGCAACAAAAATGGCATAAAGCATTGGTTCATGCTTTATGGGTAGACAAAATTACACCCAAGAGGGTGATAGGTATGTCACCATTCCAACTTTTGTATGGTCTCAATGCAGAGATACCAATCACCCTAGAATTTCTAGCACTAAAATTGGCAAAGGCAATTGAAGATCAGACATATGAAAGCTCCACTGACAAAAGGATCATGTGCCTGACTAAGCTAGATGAGCAGAGAACTATGGTGGTGGACTGAATCACTATGCATCAAAGTTTGGTGAAGAAACTCTTCAACCAGAAAGCAAAAACCTATGATTTCTAGATTGAAGATCAAGTTATGTTATGGGACAAGAGAAGAGAACCAAAGGGAATGCATGGAAAATTTGATTCCATATGGAGAGACTCATTTTCTATTCATCAGCTTAATGGTGAAAATAGTTTTTTGTTGAAGTATCAAGATGGCATGCCATTTTCATTGCCTCACAATGAGAAGCATCTGAAGCACTTCAATTTTTGAAGTATCAGATAAGTCTGGTTGTACATTTGTATATTTTTAGTCTTTAGTTATATTTTGTGTTGTTTATTTTTATTTCTTTTTAGCACCTTTCTTTTTAGGTAGCATGACTTTATAGCCCAATGGCATAATTAAAGGCACTAGAGATTCTGGATTCTAATCCCTTCGATTGTTTTTACAATCAATGGAAGTTTCCCAACTAGAGCCAACTATTGTTCCCAAAATCTGTCATTCATTTTTGGGGACAACATATCAACTATTTTGGTCTTGTAGGCCAAAATTCTCTCTTCCCTTCTCACAAAATGTCATGAGCCCTCCAATTCTTCAATTATTTAAGCTTTTTTAGCTTAAGGGACTCATAGGTTCAACAAATTTAACAAGCGAGCTCCCACAAAGAAATAAGTTCCCAACACTTAGGCAATTTCAAGGTTGGTTCAACATCGAGGTTTAACCAAAAGGTCCATCGGTAGGCTTCAAACAAAATATTAAACCATTAAACCATTGAACCATTGAAACCTGCCTCCAAAGGTTCAAAGGTTTAATAGGTTCAAAAGTTCAATGACATCGGTAGACTTAAAGAGTTAAGTGCTTTGGCAAGTTCAAAGTTTAACCACTTTGAAAAGTTCAATGGCTTCAAAGGACTTAAAGAAAAGAAGACTTCGAAGAATAAAAGATTGAACCGTTGAACCTTGAACCTTGAACCAAAAGAGTTTAAAGTTTAAAATTTTAACGAGTTCAACAGAGTTTGAGAGACTTAAAAGAATAAAGGATTCAAAGAGCTAAGAAAGAAAGGTTGAACTGATTGAACCTTGAACCAAAATGGTTCAAAGTTCAAAGGTTCAATGAGTTCAATAGAAACAAAAAGGATCCAAAAACTTTGAAGGACCAAAGGATTCTGAGAAAGAGAATGAACCATTGAACCTTGAACCAAAATGGTTCAAAGTTCAAAGGTTCAAAGGTTTAAGGAATTTCAAGGTTTAAGGAAGTTTTGAGTGAAGGAAGCAGAAGATTCCAGAGACAAGTTCAAAGAGATGGTTTAACCGAAGAGGAAATAAAGCAATTGAACCAAAGAAGCGATTGAACCAAAGAAGTGACTAAACCAAGGAGCCAATAGGACCACTCGAACCATTGAACCATTAAACTAATGCACCTCAAAGGTTCAAAGGTTCAAGGTTCAAAGTGGTTCAAGTGACCAAGTAACCAATGACATCCTTGTGGACGTCAAATTCAAGGTAATAAAATGCCCATTTATTTTCAAATATGGCATGGGATCTAAAGACAAAACTCAGTGAACAGCTAAAGAAAGAAGCTAAAAGACCCTATTGAAGGTAAGAATATGGCATGAGAGCTTAAATTGCAATAGGAAAAAGGGAAAGCTACAAGAAATCTAGAAATATCTACAGGAGAGTTATTTCTAGTAGGTGAAATAGTCCACCATGTGGACATCGGAGAGCACAAGCACTCAAGGATGTAGCCTATTTTTCTCGATCAAGTAAAGGTGAAGTGGACAGTTGCGCACATATTAGGAAGAGGACCAGGTGGCCCATACTTCAAAAAGAGACATTTGAGATGAATTGACATGCCACAGTTAAGGTTGATGCCCTATTCCAGCATGGCCCCTTGACATAACTAAAAATGCATTCAAGGCATTGAATGCAGCATGGGCCATTCCATGAAACAAAGTGCCCAAGTATTTCTTGGAACATTATATATTGCAATCTCTTATTTTATATAAAAAGGGGGGGATCTCTCTGTTATAAAAGTAAAACTCTACCCAAATTGAAAGGCATTTCCTGAGACTTTGAGCTTAGATTGTTAATCATATTTCTTTTTTGAATGAGAAAACAAGTGACCTTTCAGACTTTGTGCTAGAATAGATTGTGTTATTTAGGAAATTGTTCTTATGTCTGTCTCTTAGATGCATTCTTGTCCATTTAATTTAACAAGAAGAACTAATTGAAGTAATCAGGAAGGTGTCCTGAAGCTGATTGTTGAGAGACGCTACCACAATTGTCTTTAGCATGTTTATTTTTCTATTTTTGTGTAAAGAATCTTGGGATGACTTTGTGCCCCCATTGTCCTTCATATTTCACTCTTTGGTAGTTGAGGTGGAGACTTTGTGCTACACCTCATTCTATTGGTTATTGTGCCCTGTTACATTTACTTATCACTACCAGAAAGAATTCCTATTGTTTGTTGTAGACCACTTTTGAAAGAAGAGAAGTGCCTTCAGTGTTTTCACTAGAATTCTCCTATGTTTGTGAATATCATCTCTGAAAAAAGAGAGATGGATGGTGTTATCCTACCCCTGAGTGTTATTTTTAGCTTATATATATATATATATATATATATATATATATATATATATATATATATATATATATATATATATATATATATATATATATATATATATATATATCATAGTTATAGGGAACCTCCCCTTGATGAGAGGAGAGATTTGTCCCCTTTTGATTGGTAGACCTGCACATTTGGCTGATCAATCTCCTTATGATGTGGTTGAAACAACCTATTTTGCCCATCAGTTAGCTAGTGATAAAATATTCACCCAACAAACTACCCTTCAAATGTTTCAATTATGGAAAGATATGAAATTTTCCTCAAAAGTGCTCTCATAATCATGAGAATAATAATGATGAAGATCATGGTGAAGGCCAAGATGAAGACAAGAAGATATACAGGAAGAAAGGAATCAGAAAGTATAACAAGAAGAAGAAGTCCTTCAAGAGCAAGAGTATCTACACTAAATAAGATTACATATCATCAGATGAGAGTGAGGACAATGACTTAGAATATGATCATAAAGATGATGGTCCTATTGAAGATGAATCTTTGTTCATGGTTGAGGAAGGATGTTGCTCACATCAGAAGGTGTCTACTTAGAGTGATTCAGATGATGATGAAGATGAGGTGGACTATGAGTCTGTACTAATGAATTCTATTAAAGAATTGAAGATTGATAAGATCAATAAGAAGATGAAATCTAAGCTCAAAGATTATCAAGATAAATTTAGTGTGTTTGAGGCAAGATTGGTTGAAGACTCTAAAGAACATGAAGGTGATGTCATGTTTCTTAATTATAAGTTGGAATCTATGTCTTAAAGTCTAAGAGCCAAAGAAGAAGAATGCTCAAGGTAAGCTTTTGAGATTTTGTCTTTAAAATATGAGTTATAGAAATCTTCTAGTAAGGTGAAGATATTTGTGAGATTTGAAAAGAGCTCATGTGATCTAGACAATATTTTGAGTGGTCAAAATCATGCTAGTGATAGAATTGGTCTTGGATATGAATAAGAATAAAAGAATGTAACTCAAGACAAGATGAAGACTACTATGAATAAGGATAATCATACTTTAAAGACAAATCATCAAACAAGACTAAAAGTCCTAGCAGAATGAAGACAAATCAGATCAAACAACCAAATGTCATGAGGTATGCAAGAATCAATGGTTATTGTTTCACATGTAATCAATTTGGGCATAAAAATAGAGAATGAAAGAGACTTATTAGTAATAAGTTTGCATGGGACTATGATGTGTGTCATTAGTCAAAAGGAGTGAGGAAAATTAAGTACTTTAACTATCTTGATGTGGGACACTTTGTAAACCATTATCCACATAAGATTAGACAAAGTGAGTCCTTTTCAAAAAGGGGAGGTTGTTTTATTTTCCATGACAAAGTAAATATTGCAATTTTCTATCCAAACATGGTAATAAAAAATATGTTTCCATTAAGGGGTATGGTGTGATACAATTATGGATAGATAAGTCACATTTTTAGGTTCTACAAGCAAATGTATACAAGTTAGAATAGGTTTAATTAGGGTCCTAGAGTGCAAGAAAGAAGGCATGTTAACACATGGAAGCCAAAGGTGAAAAGTGTGAGTCATGATGAGACTTTAATTTCAAGTAATCTATTTTATATTTTGGAGAATGCTTCAAAATTTAAAGAGTGTCAAGGGCTCTCGTTATCTTCTCATCTTGTGAGTGAAGAGATCAAGCTCAAAGAGAAAACTAAGGTGTTGGTTGAAGATAGTCATGAGGTATGTATGGATCCAATTAAACATGTTATTTTTATTGAGAAAGTTTCATGCAAAGAACATATATTGTAAATGCCTTGTGATGAGGTTCTAATCTGTAAATAATATTCTTCAAATGAAAAGGTATGCCATGAATATATGTTGTCTCCATGTATTGATAATCCAATTATAAAAGAAAAGGAGAATGTTATAATGGATGAGGAAGTTATTTCTCTTAAATCAAAGAAGAAGAAGAAGAAATATAAGTATCATATGACTAAAAAGGAGAAGGAATATGAGGAGATCTTGTTTTAGATCATTATGGTGTAGAGGAGATCTCTATCTATGCTTCTTAAAAGACTCCTTTTAGAAGAGAAGCAAGTGTTCCTATGTATACAATATCTACATTATTAAAATGGGTGTTTCTAATGGTGTAATGAGTTTGATGGAATTTCAATAAGATTTTAATGATTAGAAAGGTATATAAACTTATTTTTGATGTGCTTCAGGTGATTTTATGGTCTGAAGGTATGTTTGTGCCAATTTAATATTTTTGAGTGCTCTCGGTTTTGTCAATTTTTGGCTTAAGGGCAAGTAGGCCTAAAATTGGTTATAGGAATTCTATGTTCCCAATGGTGTGTAAGCTCATTTTTTTGTCTAGGAGTGTGCGATGGGTGTCTCCAAGTGTGTAAGAAGTTTCAAAGGTGTGCATTGATCAGAAGGATGTTTGTTAACTTTATTTATTTTGAGATTCTAAGGTTTTGGGCTATGCTATAAAATTGGTTTACCTTATGAGTTGAGATCTAAGGATTCTTAATGTGTTGAATGGGCCAAATGGGTGGTCAAATCAAGCTTCATATAGAGTTTAACGTTTGTGGTTCTCAAGTTATTCAAGTTTTTGTCATGTTAGAGGCCTAATTGGGTAGGTGGTTTGTGAAGTAAGTATATTTCACAGGGTGATCTAGTTGTTTAAAATTGGTATACTTGAGGGGGAATATGAGAGTTCTCTAGATATGAATTTTTGGGTCCTAAAGATGTGTCTACTAAAAATTATGGGTTCTGTAAGTTCTAGGTAGGGCTACAAGGAGGATAGACAGGTCTAGTTTAAAGAAGAGAGATTTTTGTTCAGTTTTTCGAAAAGATAAATTTTTGTTTTAAGGAGATTTATTAGGTTATATGAGTGCATATTTACTATTTTGTGAGTGACATGAAGTTTTGTTGATGATCCTTATGGTAGTTTGAGAAAGAAGGCTAGTAAGCATATGTGGTGATTCTTCATGTTGTATGGAGATATGAAGAAACTCAGAAGGTGAAATTGATAATATATCTTAGGAGGAGTACCTCTCATATGTTTCTTGATGTATTCCATCAAATTTGTATGGTTTTATGTGTTCTTTATTCATTAGTTGCAGTGCTTGGTTGAATAAAGTGTTGGCATGGAGCAAGAGGAAGTTGTCAAGGCAAACATAAGTAGGCTCAAGGTAAGGGGAGTTTGTATAATATTTTTAAGATGGTCCTTTCCTATTTTATGATATTTTTAGGTCCTTAGGATCAGTTTTTTCCCAATTTTTCATTATGTCAAAGGGGGAGAAATTTCTTGTTATGGGAGTGCTTGAAAAAGAGAAAAGGTGATCGTTATATTGCTATATTGATAGGTGTTGACATCAATGACAAAGGGGGACATTATTGGATTATTATCAATGATTTCATGATGATGTCATGGATATGTTTTTGTGAGTGGATGAAGTGCTTTGATAACCTAAGTGCTAATGAAAAAGTGTGCAAAGTGCTTGTCCTAGTATGTTTGAAGTAGGCTTGGTTGATCTTCAGAGTTTGATTGTTTAGAGGTGATTAGGTATGAGTCTAAAGTATTAAGAATTTTAAATGGGTCATATCATAGGTCCATGGTGGTTAGATTGATTTTGTGCATGAATGGTATTCATCTGGTTCTTTTTTTTGGCCATCTTAGCAAGACTGGTCTAGTGGTATAAAATCTAAATAGGTAGTTTGATGGCATCACCATTACCACATGGAAGTGAGTCAAGAGGAGTTGGTTATATGATTCTGATCACATTAGTGCCTAATTTTTATGTGCCAAATATCAAGTCATGTAATTAAGTTTAGTCAAAGATATGAGGATGAAAAATTTGCTACTTAGATAGAATTAACTATGTTCCCATAGCCAAATTTACAAAAGGGCTCAAGCAGAACTGAGTAAGCATGTTGATGAGGTCAACATTCACAAAAGTGAAAGTGTCAAGACAAAATGTTCATATGGGTTTGTTAATTTTTGTGCCTAGTTTTTATGCACTAATTCTTATGTCATGTGCTAAACCACATCAAAATATATGCATATGAAAATTTGGGCTCCCAAGTATTTTGACAGTGTTTTCCCATACTTGGCCAAATTTGCATGAGGCAAGAAAGAGTCAAGTAAGCATTTTTATGGTAGCATATCTTGAACATGTGTATATTTCAAGATATGGTGATTATATGGGTTTGTTTACTTTTTTACCTAGTTGATTTTCTCTAAATTTTAGATCATGCATTGAAGCACGTCAAAAGTTATGTAAGAGCAAAGTTGGCCTCCCAAATAAATTCTAAACATAGTTGGCTCTGTGGAAAAAAAATTATGAGTGAGCATGTTGATGGCATTATATCTCACATGTGTGAGCATTTTAGGAGTATATTGTTACATGGTTGGATTCCCCTATGAAAGGTTTTCATATGTTGTAAATTTGAGGTCATAATATTAATCAAAGGCAAAAGATATATCTGTGCAAAGTTGGCTCTCCAAGCATATTGCAGTTGGTCCCTATACTTAGTCAATTTACATGATGTTAAAGATTTTTACCTAGTGTAGATCCAATGGTTCACAGGAAATCATATAGATTGATCTAATGATGCATGTATATTTAAATGGGTCAATGTGATAGTTGTTTTGTAAAGGTAAAGTTTAGGCAAGATCGATGGAGTGTGTTTGCTCTAAAATGTCAGGAAACAGGGAGATGAGGACAAGTGAATGATGTTTAATGCTAAGTAGAGATAAAGATAGATCTTAGTCTAATCATAAATGATTATTAGGTCATCATACTAATCAAGATCAATGTTTCACATTAAAGTTAAGAGGTCAAAGTGATAGTTGTGTAGCAGATTAAAGTGAGGGCAATCTTAAAGACGTCGACGGAGCATGTTTATTCAAAGATGCTAGCATGCATGAGATGAGGTCAAAGAAATAGAGGTTTAACATTGTTAATGGTCAAAATAGATCAATGGTGTGCATTCAATTTGAGCATCAAGGACATGAGATGATTGTAAAGTGTCTAAGGTTTAACTATGACCATTGTCATTTGAATATTTGAATTTGCTAAGGGAAAAACCCTTGCTCAGTAATTTGTCTATATACTTTGATATAAGATGAATTTATTAATGATGTAAAAATAAAAATTATATAGGGATTCATGGCACATCAATTTAACCTAGTTAATATATATGAAAGCATGTACATTCAAAGATATAATGGTCAAAGGTTGACTATGTGTCTGTGTTTGTTTTATAAGTGACTCGTGAAGGATAATTGAGCTTGTGTAGATGTTATTTTGATGTTTCATGATGAATTAACTATTTGGGAGTGTTTTAAAATCCAAGAAGATACTTTGTGTTATTTTTTTTTTGGTGTGATCAATATATCTTGAGTATGAACAATGCTTAATAAATTGACTATGTTTTCATTCATAATGTTCATGTACACCAGGTTAGTGTTTGAGTTGTTTGAGCATATGCAGAGGTGAGAAATGATGACTATGATTATTTTAGGATGTCAAAGGGGATATAAGGAGTGGACTCATTTATTCTAAAGTATTCATGTTTTCTTGTTTTGATTGATGAAGTGTTAAAGGGGTGAATAAGTCTCCATGAGACCTATAAGAGCTAGAAGAGCCTTATTAAAATGTGTAGTTACGTAAGGGTGACCCATAGATACCATGGAGGACCTATGAATATTGTATTGAGCTATATCTCAATGAGATATTTTTTTTAAGGGTTAAGGCATGCCTAATAACTGAATAATATGGTGATGATCATGATTGCTCTATAAATAGTGGAACCAAAGATGATGGTTTCTAAACTTGTAGGTGAGATTCTTATGAGAGATTTGAGAGAGGATTGTGTGTGTGAATTATGGAGTGAAGGAGGGGTAGAGTGATTTTAGGAAGATTTGAAAAGTAGAATAGTTTGAGGACTATTTGTATAACATGTTGGTCATAATTCTATTGACAGAATAGTGCTCTTGTTGTTTGAGTATGAGCGAAGGTGTAGAGTGATATTCAGAGGTCTATCATCAAGTGTTGAAGACATCAATGAAAAGGTAGATTTTTTCATAGGTTTTTTTGTGTAAGATTATAATCTAAGGTGGTTTCAACCTCCTTACAAATTAAAAATTGCTAAAAGGTCTGGTTTTTGTTGCATCTTAGCTAGATAGGTGTGGCAGCAACTTATGAGATTGTAATCTCACTAGATAGGGATTGTAGTTCCTTGATCATTTATAGATGGTATAAATTGGATCTTGTTATTAAAAGATAGTATTCAAATTGAAGGTTACAGTGGGTTTTCTCCCCCAAGAGGGTTTCCCACATGTCTTATGTATGTGATTGATTTTGTGTTGTCTCTCTTACTCATTACTATTAATTATGTGTATGCTTCATGAATGCTTGTGGTAATTGATTAATTGTTTATAAATACCATAATTTAATTTGGATCATTTGAGCTCATTGATTCACCCTCCCCCCTCTCAGTGATTCTACCTCTAAAAATTTATGAAAGGGAACTATAACCTATAGGTAGTCATATGTCATTCCCCTTACAAGTCAACTAATAGAGTCCCAACTCTAAAACCTTGTTTAGAATTAGACCCATCAAAGTATATGGACCATAGGTATAACGACTCAGGATTCTTGTCATCTCTAACTTTTGATTATTTATTAGATAGGGTGTAAATGTTAATGTTATAAGATATTATGTTTAATTTTCATTGACAACATTGTATTATGTAATCATTTGTTTCATCCTAGGCTCTTTGTCAACATGAATTTGATTATCCACACTTATCCAAGGCAACCACATATGTGATAATTGTATGTCCATATACCCATTTAGGGAATTGGATAAATCCTTATTGAGTAGCATCATGTAGGCTTCTAGGATCTCTACCACTTCAATGTCCATGAACTATTAAACTCTGGGTTTATATTTCAACTGCATATTAACATTTAAGAGTTTTCCTACTACATTGACCTCATATTTGTCTAGATGGACTACTATTTTATCTTATTTAATGGGTTTTATTCCTATCTTCTGATAAATTATAGCATGCATGACATTTTTTGAGGCCCTCAAGTCAATTATATAGTTGTGTAAGTTATTTCCAAATAATCAGACCATGAGGAGGAATGGAATAACCTCAACATTATTATTATGTATGATCACATTGGTGTGCATATTATTAGGCTTGGGTTGGGTTGGTTTTTCTATCAATTAATCTTTTCTTAGTGATATGGGAAAGCTCATGTAACATGATATTTTCCTTTATCTTCTTCATGTCCTCTCTTATGTTATATCCCATATTTATAGGAATAGGTTTACCTCTTCAAAGGGCTTAGGGTTACTAAATTTTGGAGGTGGAGGATCCTTCCTTTCCCTAAGATTAGTAAGCTTATGTCATTATTAGGGGGAGTGGACATAGTAAGAGGTTTATTATGTTTAACTCCTAAGGGCATAGTTGTTTCACTAGTACTATCATAAAACATGTACCTAATTGGTAGACTCTTCTAGTTAATTATCATCTTGGATAGGGAAATCAAGTGTTTCTATCCCCATATCATTGCTTGGAGATCTTGAATAACTAGGAATGTTATGTTGTTTAGTAACACTCGAAGGGTTTGTGACTACCCCTCATTCTTCCATCTCTCTTTGAAAAATGTCAAAATTACTAGAGAAATAAATGAATTTAAGTTCACTATTTTGGGATGTGTTATACACATGACACCATTTTGTTAGGGCCAACTTACAAATGTTGATCTTAGACAACTTACTAGATGAGGGATCTATTTGATTATTGAAATAACTATAAGGGAAATTTTATCTCTGATAGTTGGAATTTTAGTTGAAATTTTTTAGTACCAGTGTTTCTAGATTATCTTTGAAGGCCTAAAAATTCATTAATGTGATTTTTTACCATGTGTTGTATAGTTTCCAACTCATTTTTAGTCAATTTTTGGGGTATGATTTAGACATTGTTTACTATAGGCATCAATTCTTGGTTATGAGATTGAGGCACTACTTCACCATTGAGTAGGCCAAGTAAACATTAATTTTGATTGGGTGTAACATGTCTCAAGAAGATTTAGTTGGTCACTAGTATAGGCTATGGTATTGGTGTGTTTTTATTAGTACTAAAGTTAGGGTTCAAGGTAGGAAAATTTTGGAGTACATTCAAGATAGTTAGTGCCATTTGACCTTGAGGATTTAGTTTTCTATCTACTTTCATGGCTTCAACATATCTTATGGTTAATTTAATGATGAGGGGATCCTTACATAAAAACTTTATAGTCCAAGGATCCAATCCATTCTTATACATTTATAGATCCAACTAGGCATTTGGTCTATACAATGTGGTGACCCTTCTATACATACTATGGAACCTGACATTAAATGTCTTAATGGGTTCATTAGCTTCTCTCTTAATGTTGGAAAATTATTGATATAGGACATTGGGATTAATGAATTATTTGAGATGAAATAGGAAGGTATTAATAAACTCATTGCATCTTATGATATATCTCTTAATTAGGTTCAATAACCAATCATAGGTAGCATCTATAAAATTAAATGGGAAGAGCTTGAAATCCACATCTTCATGTTTGATGTTAAGGATCTTGAGGGAAGTCTTATAGTAAGTTACATGATTCTTGGTAGTGCATCCTCCATTAGGTATGAATCACAAAATGTACCTATCTATGTTTATAGTTAAGTCATGAATAATTATGGGAATGTTGATAGTAGACCCAACTAACCATGGCATGGGTGCAGTTATAGGTACAGGTTTGTTCTGGGTGGTGTGGGTAGATAAACTAAACATAGTAATAAAGTATCTTAGTTTTCTGCTTCCTAACCTATTCCTTATTTGAAACTATAGAGGTGAGATTAATAACTAATTAGGTCTAGTCCAAGCCTATGTATAGTGATCCATGCAAGGGACTCCAATTTGTTTTTGGGTAATCTAGTAGTCTGAGTATTTCTTAAAAACTAGGTTAGGGTGCCCTCTTTTAGTGCCAGTTATTTCTTTGCCTTCAAATTGGTACCTCAAAGGCACCTATCAAATTAGGTGCACTAAGTGACCTTGAAGGAAATTCAAGGGACTTACATCCTCTTTTTTTAGGTTTGTTTTTGACATAATATAGGGCATGAGTTGTAGGTTTTAGGTTCCATGAAATAGCCTGCTTGAAATAGATCTCCAAGAAATACATTGCTACCACTAAAGGCTCAAATCTTGTTTTCACTTACATAAGATTATTTATATTACCTATTCCAATTCAATGAGTCTACCACTTAGACAACTTAGTTCACAATTTATAAATAAAGGTGACTTGGTTAAAGATATCAAAGAAACAACAAAGGGGAAGGAAGGGTAAGGTAAGAAAGAAAGGTTTCTAGGTAAGAAAGACAATATCAATACTAAAGGGACAAACATGTGCCTAGTTATAGTTTTGCCACTGTATTCCAAGTGTCACATAAGCTTAGACTTCATCCACACAAGGAAGTATGTCTATGGAAAATAATATATGTTTAATTATAATAAATCTTCCTATGAATAAACATAACAAGACTATTTTTAACCACAAACATGCTCACAATGATCTAAATAAAATGGAAAGAGTAAATAAACTAATTAGAATAATTTATTTCTTATTCTAACTATTACATATATTTTATAAAGACATATATTCAAAATTTTAGTATTAATATCATTCATCTTACCATAGGCAGTCGAAAATCATTCATAAGATAAAACACATTGAGATAAAACAAAACTTGTGTTAATATTCTAGTGTTCTATTACAAAAAATTTGACCTTTAAAATAAGCTCCAAAACAACATATATAGATATGATATAGATCTACCTAAAAATATTATGTATTCCCACTCTTAGCCATAGTGTCTTAAAATAGTTACAAACCCAATCATTACCATAATGCTGCTAGAAAAGACAAAGAAGAGACAAAAGGGACCTAGATTTATGATATCACATCCCCATTGGGACCATAAGGATATTCAATTTGAGATCAGTGGGGGGTAACTTACAAAACTACTTTTGGGCATACTAATGAGCTACTAATCCTTGTTTCATAAATTTATCCTCCTGATCAAGCTTTGGTAGGTTGATAGGTGGTTCCTAAAAAATATCTATGATTGAGTCATCAGCCTATCATGGGCCTTGAGAGGGGCTTCCAATGAGACCTTTACCTCATTAACTTGTCTATGCTCATGGTTTATTGTGTGAAAATTTATAAGATGGCATGGGCTCTATCTCTATTGGCATTTTCCACCTTCTTCATTTCCACCTTAAAGTTCTCTAGCTAGACCCTAAATTCGTCAAGGTTGATCAAGGTGCCACTCAGTGGAAGAGGACCATGATGCTAAACTTATTAAATTAATAAAGTATTTGATATTTTATTTTCTCCAAGGGATCTATGGTATCCTCTATATACCTTATCCAATATTCTAGTTTGGTCATCATGCTCCCTAGTAATGTTTGATATAGGTTTAGGTCTATGAGAGACATGAGTTTGAGTTCTAGGAACATGCCTTTATTGATGATAGTCACCATCTTCTTGAATTTTTTATCCACGTTAAAAATCCCCTATAAATATTATGGTATCATTTAGAATAGCACATTTTTATTATAAATATCTCTAGTCACCTCTCAAAGGGTTACAAACAATTATTCAATAGCAACTTCAACCTTGTTGACCAAACCAACAAGGAGTGAGCTCCTTACCTTAGAGTCTAGAATCTTGAATTAGTCCTTTGGGTCCTCCATCAGCTTATTTATTATCTCATTAGTGGCCTTGATCATAAATACTAGGTCTTATTTAATAATTCTACCCCCAAAAGTAGTCCTCTTCCTTATGAGTGATACGATACCTTGTTTTGTCCTCCATACCATAGGGTCCCCATCCTGCATTAAGGTTTTAGTGAGCACCCTCTTCATTCTACCCGAGTTTTGAAAAAATTTAAATTGGATATAAAGGTCCCTTTGGTAGATGATCGCTGGCCTTTGTGCACTTAAGGTTTTAATGGGGTCTATCCACCCTTATCTTTTCATTATTCCCAAGGTAGTGGAATATGAGATAGCAGGGGTGGTAGCAGGTGAAATGGAAGGCGGAGGCATGGGAAAAAGAGGAAAGAATGAGGGTGAGGGATGAAATGAGATGGGTGATAGATGGGGAACATGGGTGAAAATATAAGAAATAATAAACTGGATACCCAAGGGAATAATTGAGACCTTATTTGGTCTTGGGTCATGAAGACCTAGGGGCCAATTACACTTGGGAGTTGTGTATTCAATCTAAAAGATGAGATTGGTTGATTAAATAAAAGTATTGAGGAGCCTATTTCAAGGGAGAGGGAGACCCATGATAGTGTTATGATTTAAAATAGGAGTTGTATAGTTGGTTGAGGTGTAATTATCTTCACTGCTTAGTAGGATTCTATTTAGGGCTCACCCATGGTGTTGTTGAACTTGAAGAGGATATACTAAATTGAGCCTATGAAGGCATTATGGCCATTGCTAGACTTGTTAAATCATTATAAGTTATGGGAGTAGAGGAGGTCAAGATATTTATAGTCACAAATGTTGTTGGGGAAATTTTGGTACTAGGAGGGGCTAATTTCATGAAGGTTATTGTGATTATAAGAGAAACATGAATTACGTTGTTGTTGGGGAAAGTGATAATCTATAAGGATAGCTCAAGATTAATTGATGGGGATAACCAATATGATGTATCCAAAGTGGGAAAAGTATAAAAACTATGTATATTTAGGGATTTAAGATTCTCAAAGTGATAAATATTATAAAATTTAGTAGATTAAGGGGTACCTAGGCACTTACAAGGGATGGCATAGGAGGGGTTATAAGAGGAGGAGGTCACATCTGGGTTGGGAAACTAGGAATAGTAAATGCATCTTAAACCAATTAATAAAAGGAAATTAGTGGAGTATCCAAGGTTTTTGTGAAAGGAGGCATGATAAGGGTAGGATTCTCTTAGGCTAAGAAACTAGGAGTTGCAAGGGGATACTTGGATACATTAAAAGTAGGAGTAGAAATCTCTAGGGATGTTATAGACTAGTCTTAAGGTGGGATATCCTATGATTTTGGGTTAATTGAGATATGAAGTGCAAAAACAACCTAAGGTTGGCCTACCTAGGAGGTTTCCATAGGTGAAGTGGATGTTGATGCTAATAGAATAGTAATAGTGGGGACACCCTACAATATTAACTAGGAGAGACTCATTTTAGTTGTCAAGCTTTTTATAGTTGGTTTTTTGGTAGGTGTATGTAAGGGAAATAATATTTATTATATCACTAGCCTAAGTTGTGCTTATGCCTTCTAATGGTGTGTGGATTCAATCTTCATGATCACATCTAAATCATTGGTAGGGTCGATGTGGATTACATCATCAAGGTGGCTCTCTTGGTGGTATGTAGTGTTGATCCATACCTAATACTTCTCCATATGGGTGTTCATCATGCCCTAGGACTCCCATTGTCTATCATCAACCTTGGGGAGGTTGAGCAAGTCCCAGTGGAGGGCCACCACCTATAGTCTAGCCAAAAAAAATTATTCATGGTGCTTAATAATCATGGGGAATAGTGGATAGGCCTTTTCCATTCTATCATGGTAAAGACCTATGATGCCAATAACTAGTTGCCAGGTTATCCCCTACTCCATAAGGTGATTTGAGACCATGTAGGGAAGATGAATATAATCCTCATAAATTCCTTACACCCTGATCATCGTATGGTACCTATAGATTAATAGACTCTAATAGGAAGAATTAAGGCCCACATCTCTTCAAAAATCCTTGACATCTATTATTAATTAATGGAAAATTACACTTAGGGATAGAAATTATAATATATGTCCTAAATATGGTGCATGTAGTGATGTATGTAGAGTTTTGTAAATACCACATGTACCATAGACCCTATTGGCACCCATTAAGGAAGGTCATTATTTATAAATATAGGGTGGTATAAGTGGCCATGACTAAGTAAGACATCAGGTATAAATTTCCCCTAGCCTACATCCTATTGAGTTATTTTATGATGTTAAAGGTGGTGATGTCCTTAAGTGCAGGGACCTCCTCCCTTTTGAGGACAATGTTAAGTTGAGAGACCCAACTCTTTTTGACATGTATAATGTTAGTCACCCCATATACATAGTTGAGTTGCAACATGTTAGTTCACACTCCCTAATGGAAGGTTTTGATGGTGTAGGATTTGAGGTCTTCCTTATTAACCTAGTAATTAGAGTATTCATCCCTATCCTTAGGGACATCATAGATATCATAGGCCCACATCTCTTCAAAAATCCTTGACATCTATTATTAATTAATGGAAAATTACACTTAGGGATAGAAATTATAATATATGTCCTAAATATGGTGCATGTAGTGATGTATGTAGAGTTTTGTAAATACCACATGTACCATAGACCCTATTGGCACCCATTGAGGAAGGTCATTATTTATAAATATAGGGTGGTATAAGTGGCCATGACTAAGTAAGACATCAGGTATAAATTTCCCCTAGCCTACATCCTAGTGAGTTATTTTATGATGTTAAAGGTGGTGATGTCCTTAAGTGTAGGGACATCCTCCCTTTTGAGGACAATGTTAAGTTGAGAGACCCAAATATTTTTGACATGTATAATGTTAGTCACCCCATATACATAGTTGAGTTACAACATGTTAGTTCACACTCCCTAATGGAAGGTTTTGATGGTGTAGGATTTGAGGTTTTCCTTATTCACCTAGTAATCAGAGTCTTCATCCCTATCCTTAGGGACATCATAGATATCATGGGCGTTCAACCATCCCATAGTGACCTTTTCATAATGTGTGATGTTAAATATTAAGAGATTATAATACTACTTGAAGGCATCTTGGAGATGTTAGCAATCTTGAATCTCACTATGGGGAATATGTAATTTCCTTACTACATCTAAAGGTGTGCATTAAGTTACTGAAGACATCACAACATGGGAATACTTTTGTCTTGGTAGTGGCCTTATGTAGTCCTGAGGCTCTAATAAATATGATATAATTAGTGAACTCCACATCATCATCTTATAGTTCATCATCACTATTGGGCTTTTATATATCATTAATTGTCTTAATTTTGTTATAATCCTTGAATATTATGACACCCTATAAGATGGTAGTGTCTCAAAATTATTTCAATGGTTTTTTATTTGAAATTTAGGTATCCATATCTAATTTAATCATCTTTTGTGGTTGGATTTTAATAGAGATGTATTTTTGGATCTAAAGGAAATTTGATGCAAAGGGATCTAAATAATATGAGTTCATTAAAAACAAATAGCATTGAGCCCAATTCAAATGGGACCTTATAGGGTCATGTGATATTTTTTACATTAATGGCTTTAGAGGCCATGATGTGCAAATTAGACTCTAAGTTGATGGGATTGATCCTAATATAACCATTTTTTCTTAGATTTGATCTTTTTAAATAGACCTTAATTGGATTGGTTGGTTATGTCAAGACCTATCCAGGTGTCAAATCATGAATCACATAAATTATATAATAAGTACAAATATTTATGGTAGGCACACACCTAGCTTTATCCCCCATGGCATCTAAGATGTGTTTACATCATCCATGTGTCAATTACACATTATTGGGATCAGTAAGTACTATTATGACTTGGCATAATGGGAAAATTCCTCAACTTAATAGTTTTACATGTGTAGATTATCCCTTGAGTTTATTAAACACATGAAACTTTATGTTACTAGATTAGGGGTTCCTAGTATGTACCCTTATCTTATTTTTTGAGCAATTCTAAGACCTATTTGGCCATTTAGATGTGTATAAAAGTACATTTGGCACTCTTCCATTAGATTGGACCTCATGAGGCTCTAACACCTCCATGTGTATGGGTACACATGGTGTTATCCCATTGTATCAAGCCTCCTAAGGATTTGACAACTCTAACACCTTTGGGTGTGTAATTACACATGGCACTCTTTGATTAGATTGGGCCTCTTAGTGCTCTAAAAACTCTAGTACTTTTGGGTATACAAATACATGTGGCACTCTCACATTAGATTAGGCCTCCTAGGGATCTAGTAATTCTAACACCTTTAGGTGTATAGATACATGTGGTGATCTCCCATTAGATTAGGTCTCTTGGTGATCTGATAGCTCTGATACCTCTAAGTGTATGAATATACATGGTTCTCTCCCATTAGATTAGGATCTCAGGGTTTTTATAACTATGACACCTTCAAGACCTTAAAAACATACAAAAAGACCAAGTCATTTCTAAAATCACCTCATAATTAAGGGATGCTTATATGTTATAAAAAATGCTTTGGGATTAGCCTATTAGGCCTTTGAGACTCTAGGAAATGCCTATTTTAAATATTTTATTCAAAGAAAAGTTAGTGTAGAAAAATAATTATGGAAAATATTGAAAATGCATAATGGGATTAAAAACCTTTTAAAATAAATATCCACAGAATATCTTCAACATAAACAAATGGGTTGTTATCAAAATTATAGAAAATATCTAGGAATAAGAATCTAAAAAGTTCTTAGGATTTTCAATAGATGAAGGTTGGGTTGGTCTTGATAGAGGGTTGAGGATTTTCTAAATTTTAAGCACTTTAAAGGTCTCCTTTTCTTCTATAAAAAGGGATGTGTTGGCCACAAGAGAGTTCTCCACATTAGTTTGTATGATGTGTAGTGCACTGATTCTAAAGACAATAGAAATTCCTTATTTGGGGATGTAATATAGAGATATCTTTAAAGGAGGCATGTAAAAGATAATGGAAATCTAAGTTACTTTAGGATTAAGTGCAAATAGGTATTGTCAAAGGGCTTGAAAATAGGTCAAAAAGTGTGTGTTTGTACCATGAAAGCAATAAATAGATTGAGTAGGAGTAGTTAACTATGGTGGTAAAATATTTGAGGTAAGAACTGAGCCTTGTAGCTTATGTTGAGTTAAACATCTCTAATATGCTCTAAAATATCTGGACCAATGATCATCTACCTTGTGAAATTCATAGCATAATGTGTGTACTTGGTTAGGAGGGAGTGGAATTACATCCAACTTATGTGGAGAATCATACTAAGGTCTATCAAGAACTTCATCATATAATTCATCATTATCAAACATCTAAGGGTAGGTTCTTAAACTGGTATTACAACTAATTATTTAGGATTCTATCTTAGTGTAGGCCATATTAGTATATCCAACATCTTATGATTAATCATGCTTGAAGTATCAAAAATTCTATAAAAATGATAGGGTCCAGTTATGGCATGATCAAGAAGTATGATTTGGATAGACTCAAAAGTAACTAAGGCAATACATGAAGAAGATCGAATGCACTCCATCTCTAACCTATGGACAATAATTGAAGGATGAATAACCTCATGTAACGTATAAGGAGATTGAATGATATCAACTAAATTAATTTAATGAGAAGATTAATATATCTCATAGGAGCATTGAAGAGAGGATCAATAATGGAATATTTATGCATCTGTAGCTTGATCATATCTAGCTAATTATGGGCTATAAATGGAATATTCATCATTATAATCAGGTGTATGAAGATTTATATTAAGGGATTTGACTACTATGCCACTAGAGGAAGATTGGGAAGGGAGATTCTTAAGAATGACAATAGAAATCTCATTAGTTAGATTTTTATGAGAATGGGGTCATAAGTAAGGAGGAAACTAATATTTGATGTTAAAAGGGAGATTCAATGTCTTGATCTTAAGGTGGATCTCATTGGGCTCATCATAATTTTAATATAATAGGTTAGGAGGTATATTACCCACAAACTCAAGGTGACCTTTATAACATCTAATATAATTAATAAGATAGTTAACACATTGATATTATTGAAAGGGAATGTTAGGAAAAGGTTCAAAGGTAGGTATTTAAAATATGCCATGTTCTTGGAATTATTTTAAATTCCAAAGGTTGGTATCACTTTGAATATTTTATATATCACCCTTATAGGTAAATTTGACACGTTGGAATGCAAAGGAAGTAATTGGCCTCATGCAATGAGTCTAAGGTCAAACAAGTAAGATGTTATAGGATAATGGATCATGATCTTAACTCTAACCATGAAAAGAGGAATTATTATTGGGATCAAAATGCATCTATGTGGATGCATTTTTATTTGATCATAGCTTTGGTGCATGCTTTGGATAGACTTAATGTTACATTCAATTATCCAAGGGTTTTGATGAACTTAGAGGAGGTGACATAAGTTTTAGACCCTTCATCTATCAAGGCATGCTTGATTTGAATATCACCGACTTGAACACTAAGGAAAAAATGAAGATCATCTGCACAAAGTAACATTTCATCAAGGATCATAGAATTAATAGGAAACTTAAGTGAAAGAGAAGCATCCAAATTTTAGTCAAATTGAATGGACATATCTTCATATTATTTTAATATATTGTCCTCATACCCAATTAAGGTAAATTATTTCTCCATTGGTGGTGTTCAAGGAATATTCATGTCAAATAAAAGTTGCATCAATTAGTTGAGATGATGCAAATAAATCCTCATGAGCTCAAGGAATGGAATTTGAGAAGGGAACTTATAAATTTATTCAATTGGATAACATTCACTCAATCTGAGGTGAGTTAGATATGACTAAGAGAAAGGTGTATAATTATAAAGTAAATTAGTTGAATAATGATCTTAGATAGACTAAAACTAGTTAGAAATATAATTGTGTAGTTTAGGCCCAAATGATACAGTAGGGGCAAGGTGAGTATACTACATCAGCCTATCTAATATAATTATTTGCATAAAATCATTAGGATTATATTATATCAACTTGGTCAATATATTAGCATCAAAATTAATGACATAAATTGAGTGAATTGGGTTGGCCAATATAGTAGGTACATAACTAGACATAAAAACTAATTTTATCAAATTGTCTAATTTGGTAGATTCTAAGTTGAGAATAACTAATTATATTAGATTGGTTCATAAATTTGTGATAAAAAGTTAAAAATTAATAGACTACATTAGGCTGGTTAATAAAATTTAGAGAGTCTTAAATAAATATGACTACATTAGGAATATTGATGTAGTTGGATCATCTTAGACAACTGAAGTTATGATTTCCTCATACTTGATATCTATAAAATGAGGTATAAAGGTATCTATAACTATTATATAATTAAGATAAGGTTTATGAGTTGAGTAAGTATAATCATCACTGTAATAGACTACGTACTTCATGTTGTTCATATTAACTATTTTTTATTCATTGGTAAAATAGTGAAGAGTAACCATGGTTTCAATAACATTGGAGGCAAGAGGTTGATTGATATAGCTCGATGTAGTTGGGGAAGTCATAAATAAATATGATTGCATCATGAAGGTCGATGGAATTGGATCATCTAATACAATGAAATTTATGATTTCCTCATTCCTGACATCCATAAATGAGGTAGAGAGGCATCCTAAATTCTTATGTAAGTAGGATAAGGTGTATGAGCTGATTGAGGATAAGGTTCAATATAAGAGACTACATGCTTAATTTTTTTCATATTATCCAATTTTTCTTCATTCGTAAAAGAGTGAGGATTAACTATGGTTTCAATAACATTGGTGGTAGTAGGTTGATTGAGATTAGTTTATTAGTTAAGATTATCCTGAAGAAGTGGATATAAGTATATAAGAAGGTGGGAATTATCTTGGTAAATATTAAAGATAAAAATAAAATACCCAATTGAATTGATCTAAGATAAATCTCTCACATTCAACCTAACAAACCTCTTTGAAGAGGCAGCCACTTGGTTTATCAACTCTTATACTTTCATTAATTATCAACTAGGGTACATTATTCTTAATAATATTTTGAAACCATATGTGCAGCATAAGTATCTCTTAAAATTTGGGGGCCTAATCATTGCATAATTGAAACATGATTACATAAAGTAACTTGTGGGAATTGAAAGTACAAAAAATTAAATCACACTTGAAAGAAAGTAAATAACATAAATGAAATCTAATCTAACTGGGAATTGAAATAAAACATTTGTGTTGGAAGCTTCCTAAACTTACTGGATTAAATTTATAGGATGAAACATGTTTATATATAAAACCACATGACATCAAATAATTCTAATTATAATAATCATTAGAAGATAATAAATGCATACAAATAATGCATAAATAACACTAAGATAATAGATGATGAATTAGTCTACCAATCCATGAGGGTGGGCTTTACCTCATTTGGACTAGATCTTGACTCCTCTCCTCCTCAAGATAGATAATTACTACAAATTGAATTTAATTCATAATAAGTTTGATATATAATAATTACATAATGATTGTACTCACACTTCTAACTCTCCAACTATTATATTGATTAAATTATTAATTAACTCCTCCCTAAATCCTTGGCAACCTAAGTTATTCTCCTTATGTATGAGAGATAGGTGCCTTATTTAGAGGATACCAAATCTAGGGAGTTGCAACCAAAAATATATGGTTGCAAACAAATATAATAAAAATATATATATGCTTATAAAAAAATAATACATATGATAATAATCCATGAAATGAGGATAGAATGATTCAGTTAAGTGAATAATTCCTCTCTAGATTCAAGGCACTATATTTTCTCCATAAATCATGGGTGATATCTTGTTTGAAACTAACAACTTGCTACCAATGAAAAATAGTGGCTATAAGAATCTGTGTAAATGCTATATGTTAGAATAAATGTTACAAGATTATATATAGCATGAACATAATAGATTTTATAGGCTATGATAAACATACTAAATATGTCAACTTTTTATTCCTACAAATACCTCAGATGACCTTGGATTCCTTTTTTATTAAAACCATATCATAAAACCATTAAATTCCATTATTTCATTCAAAAATCACTATTTTTTATCATAATACAAAACATATGAAACAAGGATAGGATTAAGGATGATATCATGGTTTAGGATATAAGAATGATGAAAGTGGATGAATCTATGGACTAATAATGTGTTAGATGAGTGTCATTTCTTGGCTTCATCAAATAGCATCACACTTAACTTTAGATTAATGGTATTTTGTTACCTTTTCATAAGTTTGTTGTTATTCTTATATCATAGCTTCATGATTGAAGTTGGGACTAATGAAGAATTTGAAATCAAGGTTTTTAAGTTGTCTACATATTTCATGGGAATGTCCCCAATTTACATGATACCAACAAAAAAATTAAGGATCATACTAATGACTAGTTGGGAGAGAAGTCTCTAATTATTTAGGTTAGGGTTTAGGAATACATGACTTAATTTCTTTTAGAGAAAGAGGATGGTGAACTTCAACATTATTAACTTGTGAGGAATAAGGAGGTTGGAAGGGACTTCCCTTTATAGGTTTTTAAAGAGTTGCTTTGTCAGAGCTTCCTATAAGAATAGTATTGATAGTTCTTATGGTTCATAGGAATCTAAAACACCATAATTGGTAGCATTTTTTTAGACTCCATAAGCACACAAATTTCAGACTTGGATTGGGAAGGCTTGAATTATCTTATGAGGAAGTTTTGATGATTATCTTGATCAAGCACTTCTTCCAATTATTTTGGAGAGATATTCATGAATATATATTGTAGTTTGGGATGAATAGAGTTGATAAACAAGTAAAAAGGTTATTTTCTAACATGTTGTGTTTGGCCTTGTTGGATAAGGCTTTCCAATGTTTGATGAAGGCTTAGATAGTCACAAATTTGGCTTACTTAAAATTAATGAAATGGGCAAAGTTATTTTTAGGAAGACCATTGGTTTGAAATTCTTGAACTAACATTAAGTCTTATAAACTAGAGATAGAGTTAGACTTGAGTTTTGTGTATTTATATAGGGCATCACTAAAAAAGTTTTTGGCTATAATTTTTATAGTCACAAAGGTGTTTAGATTAATCTAATCTTTAGATATATTTCCAAAAAAATTAAATGCAAACTAGTCAATGGATCTATTATAGGTGATTGGAGGAGTGATACCACCTATATATATATATATATATATATATATATATATATATATATATATATATATATATGTTTACAAATTGAGGAACTAATGGTTCATTGTGAAGATGCTTTATGCCATTATTTTAAAGAAGAGATTGTGGAATGAGATAGCCATGATCATCTCTAAGGTGGGTGGGGGGTATTTAGATTTGGCACTCCCACTAAGGCTATTGAGGATGATTTTGCATTTTCAATATTTTATTTTTCATTTTCATCATCTGGTTGGCATTAATGGATTTAAATGTATCCATTTGATTTGTGGATTGAAATAATATTTAAAGAGGATCAAGAACATGTTGGTTAGAGGAATAAGATTGATTATCTTGTTCGGATGCACTAACTGTGACATTAATGTGAGTATTAACATGGAAATTTTGAGTACGCCCACTATATTAAAGACCCACCATGTTAGTAGCAATACTAGACATGGTGGAGGAAGAGGGATGGGAGGAAGTCATGTAGTGACTTGCCCTAAGTTTATCAAAAAGTTATGAGTTGGGGAAGGATGAACATACACATGGGGTTCCATCATGAGATGGTAAATCACCATAGGGTCCTTTCCTCTATTATTAGGATTTTCATTAAGGTAATGATAATTTTTTTACTATATTTGATATCACATTTATCATCTACTACTATAATTCATCTAGGGTGCACTCACAGTCAAGGATTTGGGAGTTGTTAAGTAGATCATATTTTGTATTTCTAGTGGCCACATGATAATTTATTAGATCTTGATATTATATGGTATTATAAATGAAAATGGATTTATAAGTTTTATGATAGTTGGTCATTTTCATGAGGACCTATTGGATTTTCTCTTTAGATACATCAAAAATCTATAACATAGTGAAAGAAAAAAGATGAATTGAATTGGGTTGGTTAGTGCAGTTAATTTATAGGAAATAGATTGTATCAACCTATCTGATGTAATTATAAAATTTAAATAGACAAAATCATTTATATATATTAGGTTGGTTGATGTAGTCAATAAGGAATAAATTGGGTATATTAGACTATATTAGGCTAGTCATTACAGTCATAATGGTAAAGACTAAGAAAATCAAATGATGTCAACTTGGATGATATAGTCAAAATGGAAGAAAATTGGTAAATTAGACTATATCAAGGTGTATGATGTAGTCAAAATAGCATAAATAAATCTTATTATAATGAATGATATAGTTGGTAGTAGGATGTTAGGAATACATTATATTGGGTGACCAGTACAGTTTGCTAAATGATAGTAAAATCATAATGTATTAGGTTGTATAATGTAATCAAGTAGACAAACATAGGGAACTATATTAGGTTGGTTTATCTATTTTACACACACATAATTATATTACGATATATGTTGTAGTTTTTAAACACAACATATAATTGTATCAAGCAGACTGATACAATCTATCATACAAGTGAACATGCATGGAATTAAATCTAAATAATTTTTAAAATCAATATTAAGGAGATATACTAGAGGATTTTAATGATTTTTTATGCTTTCAAAAATACTTTCTCATTCATATACTAGTGTCATCCCAATGTTTTAAATAACTAATTACATAAGATAAATTGTGCCTGTAGCCCACTATCTCATCTCTAAGGGTATAGTAAGAATAACATCCCTGGGAGATACACTCCTCTCAGGTGCACCACAAAATAAAATGGATGGGTGGTTCCCTAAGTGTAATAAAAAGGGAATCCTAGACATTTTTGATATATTTTGAGGTACATGGAAACTAAATTATGTGTTTAGTGTTGTATAATGTATTGTGTATTGGTTTAATACCTCTCACACCATAGTATTGGTAAAAATAAAAATACTTAGTCAATAAAAATGATATAAAAATAGTTTTAAAACTAACAAAACATAGTTTATAGGGAAAACCAAGTAAAAATAAAATAAAGATCAAAAATCAATGTCAAAGACCAATTTTCACCATTCAAAGAATTAAAATAAATAGGCCTAGAATGGTATTAAGATGGTTGATATAGTTATAAATTGAATATATTGTAGTGAAAAACATATAATTATATAACTTTAGTTGATATAGTCATAAATAATAACAAAACTATATCAGGATGGCTGATACAATTTGTGCAAACACAAAATAGAACTACACTAGCCAATATTGTTTCAGATAGGAAGAAAATTTTATCATTTGGCCAATGAGGTTGGCTAAAGGTAGGAAGTTTGTAATATGTTTCATGTTGGGTTCACCAAAATGTATGCACATGTTATGATTAACCTACAACTATCATATATTAATAGAATTAGATTTGAATAAGATTAATAAAATAAAAACAATGATACTTAGTTTATCTAGGTAATGGTTAATGTCTTCCACAGATATAGTAGAGGATTTCCTATATCATAAATGTTGAGAGGAAAGGGTTCCAAAGCCTAAGCCTATGACACAAAGATGTATCTCTTGTTATACCTTTATGAAATTAAATGTTTAAGTAAATGAAAGTAGTTATGAAAGAAAATTAAATTAATGGGAAGAGTTAGAACGATCATAAAAGGTAAGGTGCCATGGTCAGCCAAATGGGGTTCTAGGAAACTGAAAGTGAAATATGAAAATTCTAAGCAATATTAAACCACACTAGCTTATTTTGTTTACATAGAACCTAGACAAAGATACACACACATTCATCCACTAAGTAACAAGAAACATCTATCTACTATGTAAATAAAGGTAAGAGTATAGGGTTAGAAATACTTACCTTAAAGTAGACCCATCAAGCATCCATATCCCCATTGGCTCAAGTGGAGATTTGCAAGAGATGTTATGGGTTAAATATTTTAAATGGTTGCCTAAATACCTAATATATACTCAACAATGAACTCCTAATGACTCCTATTAAGTTTCAAAGACTACCATAAGACAAGTTTCCTCAAGTTAAGGTATTAGACCACAAACTCCTCCAAATATGACTTAGGGTAGAAGTGTGAGTGAAATTAGAGAAAATAAAGTGTATATGATATAATATGAATGAAATATGACCCCTACATATATTAATCCAATACCAAAAATCAACTCTATATTCTAAGTTGATGGCATCAGACTTGTTGATATAGTACAAAGAAGTTGGGTGACACATAATAGTATCAGTTTGGATAATACATTATAGATGATGGAAGATAGGCTAAAAATGTATCAATCTAGATGATATAGTACAATAAATGTAAAAGGTATTAAACATACATTATCCACTAGCCTAATGTCATAAGATATAGAGAAACTAGCACAACTAATCAAGGACAAGATAGAAGAGGTAGATGGAAATACATTCTAAAGAATTTAAATTGATAGTAAGAATGATATAATCATGAAATAATATAAAAAAATCTCATAAATCACTATAAGCCTTGCCCACCCCTTACTCAATACACCATTTAAAACATGCACTAAGGGAGATCAATTCTCAATAAGTCATTTCAAGATAAAGTGTTACTAAATGACAAAGTGAAAAATAATATGTGAATACACTATGTTTCATGTGATTCCATAATCACTTGCATTATAACCTTTTCTTGTGTAAACCATGGATTCATGTGATGGAAGTTGTACTATCTAATTTGTATTTGTGATTAATTTTTTTCCATGAGGAACATTTTTACACATGTACTGTGGATAATAAACCTTTTAAATATTACAAAATTACAAAACCTAATGAGGAGTGTAGTCCATAATTGAGAATTTTTTTATCATAACACCTCCATCATAAATTATATTGTATAAACATAATATTTTCTCACTTTATAATTTACTGACACTTTTTCTTGTAGTAACCTATTGAGCTTTAATTTCATTGATTATAAACCTTATAATGATGCACAAGGAAAGGGGTTGCTAGGTCGTTATTTATGTCATGATCATATTATTCTTGTAACTAGTTTAACTTTTATAGATTTTATAGTTTACCTACTTCCTTCCATCTTATCCTACTCAGTTGTGTTAATTAACTCATTTCCTACTACATCATCCAAGATTATATAGTCTATTTACCACATGTATCCCTTCCCTATTATATCATCCTGGCCATTCTAGTTTTGAGTTGAAATTGATTCCATTTGTATTGCTTCAGCTTAGCCAACATAGTTGAGTGTTAGCCAACTCCTATGAATTGCATCGAGCTAGTTGATACTATCATATTAGTATGAGTTTGACCATTTAACCATTATATAATCATATTTCATATTATATGATATACACATATTATTTTACACTTATATGGTTTTCTTGCACTTGCATTTTTACCCTAATGCCCTTTAAAGGAGATATAGGTAGAATATTATATTGAATTAGGCTTGTCTTATATAAGTCTTATATATTTTTTAGGAGGTCATTATTTGGCTTAGAGCCTATTTTCCATCCTTAGAGGTCTTCAAAATTGTAACAATATATTGCAAATCATCATTGGCCAAGGGGAAGATTGAGGCTCAATAGGTCCCCATCTAGCCAAGTATTTTAAACCTTATGTTCTTTTCTTTATTTCATTTAGTAGATAGATTTTGCTTATTTCTTAGTAGATAATAAATGTGTGTGTGTCCTTATCTAGACCTTCTCTACACTTATACTTATTATGGCTATAGTATTATTTATACTTTAAATTTATCCACTTTAGGTATATTATGCCCCCATTTTCCTTATATGGCTCTTTGCCCATTTTGATTATTATAACCCTTTCCCATTTGTTTAATTTACTTTACTTGCACAACTAGTTACATTTCCTTTAGGTAATTCCTTTGATTTTATCATTATAATCTTAGTTATATATATATATATATATATATATATATATATATATATATTCCCTTGTGTCATAGGCCTAAAGTATTTGGAACCCTTCCCTTAAATGTTAGTTATACTTACTTTGGATGTAAGTCTTGAACTACTTCCTCCAAGTCTTGAGATTTCTCCCATGATTGAATATTCCCTAGTGGATCTTCCCAATCCAAAACCAATGGTTGAATCATATAGCCTAAATTTTTCAAAACACTATTACATGGTTGAATTAACTCATATTATCCATTGTCCATCTAATAATCCAAATACTTCCAATAAAAAATCAAATTCTAGATACAAATCAAGTCCTTGTACAAATGGTTTAACAAATAAACTTGTGCAAGCTTTCACTATCAATCTAATGCTCCAAATGTAAAACCAGATTTTGTAAATGGTTAGCCAACCTCAAGTCATCATGACTCAACCAAATAATAATTGTGTTTCTCCTTGTCTTATAAATTCTAATCGAAATATCATCCCTCAACCTCCTTTTCATATCAAAATTCTTTAACATCTTCAAAATGAACCTTTTTGTCCTTTTATTGTGTCCATAAACATTGGAAACATCTCTCCACATATCAAAAATGATGGGACTCAAGATCCTACTATATTTTTCAAAATCTTTGGCAATCTCTATAAGGAATGGGTTCAAACCAATAGCTTTTCTACTACCAAACTTATAGTCATAACCTTCACAAGGTACACACTACAATGGTATAACAAAATTCATGTACATTCTATCATAGAAATATAGGATTTAATCAATTTTCTAGTTAATGAATTCTAATATAATTATCTTCCTAACAATAGCCTTAGTAATCTCATCAATGTTAAGAAATATCCTAACAAATATGATAAGCTTTCACCAAATGATGGAGTCTCTATCTCACAAAGCAGACCATAACATGAGTGATGATTTTATTTTAAAAGTATTTATTACCACTCTTAAATCCCATCTTTAATACAAATTTGGGGTGTTTCCCCCAAATAATTTAGAGGCCTTATATGAAGCAAAAAGGAGAGACCTTCTTATGATTCAATTTGAATCATCTCATAAATAATTATCAACTAATATCATTGATACCACTTCATATCAAAATAAGTTCTCCCACAACCTAATGAGGGAGCTTTTAAACCAAGAAATAAAACCCATTCCCATCCTCCCTTGAGTCTCCACAAACTCAAGAAAGTTACCACCTTATAAATCCTTGAGCTTTGACTCTTCCAAACCTCCTCTAAAATGGTTTAATCCTAATAATTTTTGTTGGTGGCATTTTATGATAGGTCATTCTCATGATAATTGTCATGAACTTAAATGATTCCTTCTTGATTCATTATTTGGTCCACATTTCAATATTTACACTTTTACACAAAAATGTTATAAATATTATCTTAAAGCCTCTCAATTACCTTGTGATCAATGTCACCATCCTCATAGTCCAAACTCATCCACTAATTTCATCCAAATCACAGTTGATCCTCCTTACTAAAATAATAAATAAAGGATAACTAACATGGAAAAATTCAAGCAGGGGGCTTAATTTTCAATTCCTCAACCTCTTAGGTCATATCAACCCAAGGCGCACCTAGTTTGAATGCCCACCACATGGCACATTATAGGTTATTTTGATCCTCAAGTTTTCATAAAGCATCATAGCCATCATGTTTATTCATATCTACCTAAATCACTTTTATTAGACTATATCAACAAGATTGATACAGCTCAATTTTTAGTCACCTCTAGTAAACTATAATTGCCACCAACCAAATTATGCCAATACAATTTTTTCACATCCATATAACTATATTGGCCATTACGTAGAAAGTGCTAATATAGTTATTTCATCTACAATAAATTACATGACCATGACATGGAATATGTCAATATAGTTTAACTTATTTCATTAGACTATATTGACCTAGTTGATATAGTCCACTTCAGTCATATCTATCCATATTCTTTTAATTTACTAGACTATATGGACATGGTTGTTACAATTCATCTCAGTCCTATTGCATCCTTAGACTATCTCAACTTGGTTGATATAGTCTATTTTAGTTCCATTTCATCAAAATGTGTTGACTTGGTTGATACAATCCAATTTAGTCCCATTTTATTAGAATTTATTGACATGGTTGATACAATTCATTTTATTCATGTTTCTTCAAATTATATCAGCCTAGATGATATCATTGATCATAATTTTTTATAACTTCCACAACATCTTGGCATTATCTTAGATGCCACATTTCCTATTTTGACACATCTCCACATAGATTCTAATATCATTCATAAGCATTTTGATCATAAGGTTAGCTCCTACACATCTATCTCTCATAGGTTATGGCATCTTACGATGTACATCCTCTTATTACCACAAATGTTGGGACATCTTGTGATGCCCATCCTAGGCATAATTCACATTTTGAGGCACCTTTCTCTACCCATACTTCAAAGTTTGGGGAATATTTTGATACCCATCCTTGATCTTATCCATGTTTTTATGTCATCTTGTGATTCCCACCCCTTATATTTTGGTCTTTTTATAATTCATCTTTGCTATGAAGTGCCCTTCAAGAAACTATTTTAATTTTACCATCATCACCACATTGAGCTTCAATAAACTTTCTAAGACACATATGATTGCTTTTCACATTCTCTCCTTTGATATAAACATTATCATATATTTTTTTGTTATTTTGTCTCATGTTTCTTTATTTTTGTGCATCTTATTTTTTTAACATCATTTTTTAGCACCATTTTTTATTTTTTTAATTTAATGAGGTAAAACCTAGGTTTTACAAGGACTTGAAACCATAAGAGTGCAGTACAAGATTTTTAATAGGCCATCAATAGGGTCAAGAAACCAAAAAATAAAAAATTTACAATACTATAGCGGAAGAAAAAATAGGAAATTAGAATAGAATTAGGAGGAAAGTCCCTCCTAATGGTCTTTAGCATCTGCAATGTCCATTAGAATTATCTATTTTTCCTTTGATATTCTAGCCTGAGTGTTGTTCTCAAGGCCTTTAGTTGCTTCACTAGGGAAGATCATTCTGGGGTGATTTTTTCCTTTAGCCTACATGGGGGAATACTTGGGGGGGGGGCCTTAGGAGAGCCCTGAGGGGAGATTTTAAACCCTTTGGTAATTGAAAGGTAGGGGACTAATTGGGTTATGTAGAAAAGACAAAATCTTAAACTATGACTTCAGCCTATGTGTGAAGTGAATTCCAATCCTAAATAAGTTTGGCCAGACCCAACCCTACTTGTTGAACCTTTAAGTTAAAGTTCTCGAGCTAAAATTTGTTCTTTTCCAACACATCCATCATTTGGATTTCCCTTTCTAGGTTGTCTTTGTAGGGGTACCCAGCTCTAGAGAAATAGGTATTGGTTTGGGGATAAATAGTTTAAGTGGGAGATCATCAAGGGAGATTTTGATAAAATATCTTGGGGGGTACGATTTGAGTGATTTTGGGATACCTCAGTGGGATCCTCCACTAGCGAGTCCTCATGGGAGTCCTCCTTGGAGGAGGAACCCTTGGGGGGACCTCCTAGCCATAAAGAGCTTGGCCATGCTTAACAAGAAGGAAAATCAAGCCTTGGTAAAAGATGGGATTTACGTCATTTACTTGGTATAGTAGGATGGTACTCTCAAAGGACTTTAGTATAAATTAGGGTAGAGTAATTTTATATCTAATGAAATGATCAATTAGTAGAAAATGGTGGGAAAATATAAGTGTATATTTACCTTTGAGCATCATGTACCATAATTTGAAAGTAAATGTTAGACTAGTAACATGAAAGATTAGCCTGTGGAAAGCCTTTTTTATCTATCTGCACAAAGTCATTAATCCTAGAAATTTTATAGTGACTCTTATTTTTTATTGATCTTTGAATTCCTTTATGCCTACACATGACATTCCAGTTGCTTCATTAATTAACTCCTTCAAAATGTTAATAGTGATGCCATGAATGGTCACCTTTCACTTATTTCAGGCCACCACAAAGTCACATTCAATCTTAGCATTATGTTCCATAGCTCATTCCATGAATTTCATGAGTCCCCCCTTTTTCAACTTCTTACATACTTTCTTCTATTTTTGGACCTCCTTATAGGAAGTAGGTTCCAGTCTATCCCTTCCACCCCCCATTAAGACTATGTGCGCAAAGCCAAAATAGGTGAAATGAAGTTTTTGGATGGGGATAATTCAAAAATAGCATGAATGATTTGTAAATACTGTCGAAGGCCCATTAAAATATTAAGTCCCCTATTTTCATAATAATTACAGATCTACCTAATTGAGATCTACCCCTTTAAGATGAGGTCATACACATGGGGATAAATGATTTTTTTAACTTGTATTGGTACCTTTAGATCATATGGTATTAATAACATTATAAGGGATATTTATTGCATCATGATGTTAGTTAAAAGGTGATCAGTTTCAATGCTTGTGAGGAGGTTAGCCACCATGTTTCATTCCCTATAGGTTTGTATGAGCCAAAAATGAGATATGTCCTTTAGGAGATGCTTTGTATCATCAATGATGTCCTTAATGGTGTGTGAAGGTGTAGTCTTTCCTTCCAAGGCATTTAGGATGTTTAGTGAGTCTCCCTCAATAATGATCCTATTATGTTTGATACTTGATGCCAACTGTCTACCCTAGAGAGTTTCCTTGGCCTCGACTAGGTGGTTTGTTTGGGTTCCCATGGGGCTTGCATATGCATCCAACATCACCCATTTAGAATTACTTATAATACCTCCACCCCTTCTAGTGCTTTGGCTCCCCTTGGAGGTGCCATTAAATTTTAGTTTCACCCAGCCTTCTAGAGGAGACTTTCATGTAGTATGCTTACAAACTAAATCTTTTGAGGGAGAGATTATAACTATTGGATGTCATAATTTTTGAGAATAAACAAGGCTAGGGGGTGGGATATTTGTCTTTAGGAGGGAAATATTTCTATTTTTGTGAAATGGTTTGGCAGAGATGGGGGAAGATGCCTTTCAACTAATATATTTTTTTGAGAAAAATACCATCATTATGAATTTTCCATACACACCAAAACCAATGAGGGAGGGAAAGATGCCAAAGGAAGACTAAGAAGGGATGTTTCAGGGGGAATCCCATTGCACAATGATATTTAGGACAATTTTTTCTTTTTTGGTTATTTGGTTTTATTTCATTTTACTGACACCATTATTTCCTTTTTGGTTATTTGGTTTTATTTCCATTTAATTTCAGCCTTTGTTTCCCTTGTGATTCTTACATATCATTTTTATTTTTATCATTTATTACCTTTTTTATGTTTTTTTTTCCTTAGTATCATTCTAATCCTTTGGCCCTTAATCACTTTATTCCTCTTTTTGGATGACCATTTACTTCCCCCCTATTTTGGAATGAATACTTAATTGCATTAGTGTTTGTGTTATATCCTTTGTAGGTTAGTAAGACTTCCTTAATTACATCACTATCATATCATATTCCCATCCCTTTGTATACCATTTTTTCTCTTCTTGAGATCATCTACGATCATATTCATCATTGTATCAATTTTATTACATGGATAAATATTTCATGGTCCTAGTCTTTCCCATCTTTCCTTTATTTTTGAGGCACATGTAGGTCATTTTTAATATTGCACACTTACATGTGGGAAATTTTAGGAGTATTTAGACACCATGGTCTTTAGGTTCCCCCTTCCAGTGGCTAATTATAAAATTTATTATGTTAGCTATTTATTTTATCCATGTTTGGTTTTTTGAATTCATACAGAGGAGGATTAGAAAAATCCAAAATAGATAAAATCCTTATCATAATAAACAAAATAATAAAATCAAAATGAAAAATATATCTCAAAATTCATATCACACTAAAAGAAGTAGTCTTTGTTTGGCACATATCTTATTCTAGTCAAACTTCAAACTCCATAGTTGGCCTCATGATAGTTCTTTGGTCCATTAGGGTGGGGTAGGCTATTATATTATGGTAATAGGCCTCATATCATTATATAAACATATCTTCATACATATTTAGTGTCACCTATCTTCTCACACAAGTACCCAATCTTTACAGTAGACCAACAACTCTATAAGGGGTCTTGAGGAGCAAGGAACATGTTTTGGGAAGGTACAATCCATTTTAATTTGTATATATCCTATATGGGATTATCTATGTACTTCACTTTTTATTCAAAGAATTATGTTCACTAATTGGAGTGTCTTTGGTCCTTGGTGTCGATAGTTCTTAGTCTTGCCCACTTATTTATGTGTCTCATTCCCACTAAGTATTTATACATCACCCATGTGGAACTTGGGATTCCTTACATCATATTTTACTAATCTTTCCATTGATGAGTATAATTTTTATCTAATCACATCCTTTCTCACATTTCATACTTACACTTCTTAGCTTTTAGTTTATGATTTGCATTTTTAAGACATTAGATAGGACTAGGCCTTCCTCACAAACACCTCTTCGCATTTGCGTACCACACCATCTCATAGTCATACTAGTCATGTCCTTAGGTGGTTGTGCTTTCTTAAATTGAATTTAGAACAATCACTAATTTTGAGTTGTCATCTTTTAAAACTTTTGATTTTCATTTATCCGTCATGTTCTTACATTTTGATTTACATTCAATTTCTAGTCTTTCATCCTTTGTTTGTGTTTAATTTGACAAGATTATTTTGACATGAAATTACATCTTATTTAGTTCCATATCTTTGTTTGATTTATTCTTACATTGATATTTTATTCATTTTATATATTTGTTTGTTTTTTTCTTACACTGATATTTTATTCATTTTATATATCTTTGTTTGACCTTCTTTACATTGATATTTCATTTTCTTATAATTTTTTACATTATTTTCATATTATTTATGTTGTACATTCATTTTTATTACATTATTGTATTTTTGGATCTAACCTAACCTTTAAAATCTCAACTTTCCAATTTCCAAGTAATTTAATTATTTTGTATATGTTTCCATTTATACTTTAACCATCTTATACATGCACACACCACTTCAATTTTTAGTCATGTATCCTTAGGGTTTCTTAAACATAGGTATTGTGCCCTCTATGATCTAGATTATGATATTTACATGTAGTCATTCAGTGGAAATTTAAGTCAAGGTATGTATATAGTGATTTTAGCTATTCATTCATTAATTTTAGTCATTTACACATTTATTCATTTGGGTTAGCTTAGTTGTCATGTTTTTATGTTCTTTCCCAAAGAGATATCCCATGTTACAAAATTGTGACACATGATAAATTTTAGGTGGGGAATATGAATACATATAATATTCTCTCACTTTATCATTTATTAATGCTTCTCTTATAGTAACCTATTGAGATTTAATCTCCCTAAGTAAATGCCTTAAAGGGTGCACTAGGAAAGGGGTGGGAAGGTTTTTGGTACTTCATGACATATTTTATTATTTATGTCATGTTCAAAACATTCCTATACCCAGTTCATATTCCTTATATTTTCCTTTCTATATACTTCCTTACATATTATCCTACTCAGTTGTATTAGTTCCCTCATTTCCTACTACATTAGCTAAGTGATGTAGTCTATTCAACACATATTTCTATTCCCTAATGTATCAACCTGGCTAATTTTATTTTGATTTTATATTTATGTCATTTATACTGCTTCAGCCTAGCTGATGTAGTTGAGTATTACCCAACTCCTCTGAACTATGTCAAATTGGTTGATACCTTTGGCTTGGTTTGATTTTGACCATTTAACCACTATATATAGTCATATTTCATTCTATATTACATTCACACATTTTTTTTCACTTATCTACTTTACTTTCACTCACACTTCTACCCTAATTTCATTTGGAGGAGCTATAGGTAGAATCTTATCTTAAAATAATATTGTCTTATGGAAGTCTTATATATTTTCTAATAAGTCCTTAGTTGGATTAAAACCTATTATCCATCATTTGAGGTCTTCACAACCACAATAATATCTTGCAAATCATTATTAGCAAGGGTGGAGATTGAGGCTTGATGGGTCCCCATCAAGGTAAGTATTTCTAACCTTCTATTCTTTCATTTATTTCATTTAGTATATAGATGTTTTTTTTTTCTTAGTAGATAATAAATGTGTATATGTCTTTATCTAGACACTCTCTACACTTATACATAGTTTGGTTATAGGATTGTTTGGAATTTCCATTTATCCATTTTAGGTATCATAGGCCCCTATTTTCATACCATGGCTCCTTACCCATTTTTATTATTCTAACCCTTTCCCCTTTGTTTACTTTACTTGCAAGACAACTTACATTTCCTTTACAAAATTCCTTTGATTTTATAATTTAAGGCCTAGTTATAGCTATCCCATTATGTCATATTCTTAAATTATTCAAAACCCTTCCCTTTGATGTTATTGAATAGGTGCCCCTCTCTAGGTCTATGGATCCACACTTTCTCACAACTTGAACATAATGTATAATTGGGCTCTTTGATAAACCTTCTCTGAGTCTGAATATATAAAGATGGGATAGTTATAGGGTAATCCTATCCCATTACATACACAATACCACCAAAAATGATATATACATATGAAATTGGGGAGTCAATAAAAGCTAAAAAAAAAATCCAACTCTATAAAATCAAGGCAACAAATTATAATAAAGGACACACAAGAAGAAAATATAATTGATCTTCTCTTATTATAATATATCAATCAGATCCTAATCAAATAATTATTAAAGATGATATTAATAATGGTGAGAATTAACTTCAAACTAACATAGATGAATATTTGTCTCATCTAAATTTTACACCAATTAGTTTAGGAGAGTACCAAGATGATTCAAAAATGATGAGCAATAATAAATAAGATAGAGGAAAGGTACACATGTTGGGCATTCATAAAAACATAATTAAAAATACTTGTTAAAATATAAGTTCATGACAACATACTTAAAAAATAAGTGCTCCACTAAAATAATTCATTGTCAAATTGTAGATAATAAAATCTAATTTATATATTACCTTAGTCTTGTACATTTGGTAAATACCTATCATGGTTGTACCTTTTATTTCTATACCTACCCACTATTGAAAGGCTCACATTCACTTCTCTTTGTGCCTAAATTACTTATCTCTTATTCTAAACATTATTATTCTAATGACTAAGCCTTATATACTGTGCAAAAATATAATGTTGATCATTATCCTTCACTACCAATTTTGGAAATGTACCTATTTTATAGCTTCCTAGACACTTGCATCCCAGATAGACACTTGTGTCGGCACAAGTGTCCATTTTTCTTACAAAGAGTCTAGTACCCAAAAGGCATCCAATTTTCAAAATAAACATATTCTAAAAGTTGTTTTAAGTGATTTAGTGTGAGATATTTCTAAAATGGATTGGGTATATATGCATAATCAACCCTCATTGATTCCTCACTTAGAAATCACTTGGATACCATGTATAACTCATAAGGCCATATACTAAGAAGCACTAAATCAAGCATTCAAGTGAGAAAACCTTCCCTATTCATTTATATTTATATATCATTCATAGGAGTAATATTTCTATAGGTCTAAAGCATTCAAAAATTAGTCTATGATCCATATTTACCAAGTTACATGTTAATTCACTACATGTCTTTGATTATCACATATTACATACTTATACACACAAGACAAAATGAATGGGAGAACTACAGAAGTCTAATTCCCTCTTTAGAGTATTGGATATGTATATGGTGCCCATTGATAGAGGGATTTTTGGGACAGCTCAACACCATGATCCCACTAACCTATTTTTCCTATAGTCACTTCAAAGGTGAAGAGATAGGGTTTGATCATTTGAAAAAGAACAATAGCTTGTGTGCATGATCTAAAGATATTAGAAGAAAGGTGATAGAAAACCTAGAATAATCTAGGTGGTCACATCCAAATCCATCAGTATCCCATACAAGATATTTACGTCAGGGTTAGACACCTATATTGACACAATTATCTAGATCTTATGAAAGCACCAAAGGCCATGAAAGGAATATTTCTAAAATTTGATGACTATTCTAGAATCATATTCCAACCCACTTATAGCATGTTATATATTAGACTTGTATGGACACATTAAACTAGCTAAGTATCATTTATTTCTAATTCATTGCAATATCTATCAATAGTTTTATTTTACTATTTTCAAAAATCTCTATTGTATAAATTTAGAATATAGTTTATCTAATATTCTATTATGATTTATGAGTTTGTTATTGAATGTCATGTTCATTAGGTTAGTTCAACATATTTGTGTAAAATATGATCTAACCCCCTTAATCGTAGATATCCCCTTATCTAAATTTAGAACTAAACATTTGGTGAACCTAACCTAAGTGTGTCTTTATGAAACCCTAGCTTACCCTAGGATGTTTATCCTTCTGATGTTTTTCATTATTGTTTTTCTTCATATTTGTTCTATGATCTATATACAACCTAGGCATATTCATATATTAGGTGGTGTTTCTATATATCATTTGTATTTTCCTATCTTCCCACCTAAGATGACTCAAACCAATGAAGTAACAAATCTTATGCCTAATGAAAGTGCCAATAATGAAACTAAAAAAAATAATAAAGAGGTTATCATATAAGATGATTATGATCCTAAAGATAATGAGTCTAATATAAAAAATAAACATAAATAAATAAAATAAATATCAAGTACAAATTACTTCTATGTTTCAAGAGCGTATCTATCAAAACCCTGAAGATCTTGATAAGATCCTAAAAACCATATTGGAAACTAAGAAATAAAAAATCATATATGAACATCTAGGTGCATCTATTGATCATGTTATTAGAGTTATGGGACATCACTATATTCTAACAACCCTCCCATTAAGCACATCATTGATTCATACATACAATGGGGGCATAGGTTATGAGTTTACAACATTTTTCCTAGAACAAATCCTACTATTTTTACATATTCTATGGGAACCATTAGCACTTCAACCCACTTACTAGTTTCAATGCCTATGTCAACTCAAACCATGGGTACACCTTTTATGGTTCTCAAACTTCAACTCGTAGAAATCAAAATGTTGATGATCTTATCCAAACTATAAAAAATTAGCAAGTTAAGGTCACTAATATTGATAAAAAACTATGAAGTTGCCTTATGTTATTGATTCACAAGAGGTGTTACATAACCATGTTTCACCTAAGATATCTCTTCACCCCTTGACAACTAGTTCTATTACACCTAAGTTCATTATGATGGCAAGGGTGATATTGAACAACATCTCCAACCTTTCTATGTGGCATGCCTTGATTATGCCTCCAATGATAAACTTTTGACTAAACTATTTCCAATGAGCACAAGGACTACGCTCTAAGGTGGTTCTATGATTTACCAATCTAATTAGTAAAAGCATTAAAACCTCTTGTTGATCAATTTTAGGAACAATTATTTATCAATATTATATAAAATGCATCCTGTGCCCAAATTACAAACATCAAACAAGGAACCAATGTACATATTAATTAATATGTCTTGAGATACAAGACAATGATGGCCAAAATGACAAATCAAATGGTAGATAAAGAGATTTAATACATCTTCAAGTAAATTTTG